>SKCR01045125.1:0-140629 GCA_019454045.1 Zanthoxylum bungeanum
CAAAAGCGAACACAACTGCAAGCAACTCCTTTTCAGTGGTTGTGTAGTTGAGTGAGCTTATTCAGGTTTTGCTGGAGTAGTAAATGGTGTGGAATATCTTTGCTTTCCGTTGTCCCAAAAATGCACCTACAGCAAAATCACTAGCATCACACATTACCTCAAATGGAAGGGTCCAATCTGGTGCTACTATGATGGGGGCAGAAAACCAGCTTCTGTTTTAAGATCTCAAAAGCTTCCTGGCATTCTTTGGTGAAGTTGAAAGACACATCTTTTTCCAGAAGATTGCAAAGAGGTTTTGCAATTTTGGAAAAGTCTTTGATAAATCTCCGTAAAAAACACCTGCATGTCCAAGAAAACTCCGAATTCCTTTGACTGATGTTGGTGGAGTTAGTTTTTCAATTGTCTCTATCTTTGCTTTGTCTACCTCGATTCCCTTTTGTGAGATCCGGTGTCCAAGAACTATGCCTTCCTGCACCATAAAATGGCATTTCTCCCAATTGAGTATCAGATTTGTATCTTCACACCTTTGTAACACATGTTCCAGATTTTACAAACAATGATCAAAAGAATCTCCAACACAGAAAAATCATCCATGAAAACCTCCATACTCTGCTCCAGCATGTCTGAGAAGATGGCCATCATGCAACGCTGAAATGTGGCAGGGGCATTACATAATCCAAATGGCATCCTGCGGAAAGCAAAAGTACCATAGGGACATGTAAATTGTGTTTTCTCTCCTGATCTTCTGGGGCGATAGCAATCTGATTGTACCCTGAATATCCATCCAGAAAGTAATAGAACTCATGTCCCACCACCAATTTGTCCAGCATCTGATCAATGAATGGCAGCGGAAAATGATCCTTCCTCGTGGCTTTGTTCAGCTTCCTGTAGCCCATACATACTCTACATCCAGTCACTGTTCTTGTTGGGATCAGCTCATTCTTTTCATTGGTAACACATTAATTCCACCTTTCTTCGGCACACATTGCATAGGACTCACCTAACTGCTGTCTGATATGGGGTAAATGATGCCAGCATCCAACCATTTGATGATTTCTTTCTTCACAACTTCTTTCATGATTGGATTGAGTCTCCGTTGATGTTCCACTGTGGGTTTGTACTTAATCGTTCATCATCATCTTGTGCATGCAGAATGATGGACTAATGCCTCGAATGTCTGCTATAGTCCAGCCAATGGCTTTCTTATGCTCTCGTAACACTCTCAATAACTTTCTTCCTGCTCCAATGTTAGAAGAATGAAATAATAATAGGTTAATTCAGAGATTTTTCCAAGAAATGCATACCTGAGATGACTCGGAAGTAAACTTCAACTCCAACTGTGGTGGTTCATCAATCGAAGGCTTGATCCGGTCTTTCTTTGGTAGTTCCAAACTTTCAAATGGTTGTGTCACTTTGAAACGAAATGGCTTGTCAAGATATTTGATACATTCCATAATTTCAGAATCTAATTCAGTGTCAGTCATGTTGGTGATGCAAGCTTCAAGTTTGTCCGTATGAATTGTATCAGTATCATGAATGATACTATCAACAACATCAATTCTGAAACATTCTTCCTCTTTTTCTCTACTCGGGAATTTCATAGCTTTGAAAACATTGAAGGTAACTTCTTGGTCCTGAACTTTCATGGTCAGTTCTCCTTTTGTACATTAATCACTGTACTACATACATGTTGCTAAGAATTGTCTCCCAAGGATGATTGGCATATCTTTGTCTTCATCCATGTCAAGGATAATGAAGTCTGCTGGGAGAATGAGTTATATCAACTTTGACCAGCACATCTTCTTCACAACTCCTCTTGGAAATGCGAGCGTTTCGATCAGCAAGTTGCGTGAAACTGAGGTAGGCATTGCTTCTCCATATGCAGTTTCCTGTAAATGGAAAAAGGCATTAAATTAACACTTGCACTAAAAATCACATAATGCCTTACCGAAGTTATATTCTCTTATGATGCAAGGAAGGTGAAAACTTCCAGGATCCTTTAACTTTGGGGAAGTTTTCTCTGAAAGATGGCGCTGCATTCTTCTGATAATGCTACTGTCTCATAATCTCCCAATCTCCGTTTTCATGAAAGAATTTCTTTCATGAATTTATTATAACTGGGCGTTTGTTCCAAAGCTTCTGCAAATGAGATGTTGATGTGCAATTTTTGAAAACCTCCAAGAATCGAGCCAACTGCTTGTCCAGTTTGCTTTTCTGAAGACGCTGAGGAAAAGGTGGAGGTGGAGTGTGATCTGTTCATTTTCCTTTGCTTATTTTTCATTATTTCTTTTTCCTCCATTTGTTTATTTGCTTCTTTTCTTTCGAATATCTTCAACGGTTGCTTTGTTTGATTTGTACCACAGTTTCTTTAGGTGATGGCTTGACATTGCTCCTTCCCTCGGTTCCTCGGATTTGGTTCTGTATTGCTGGGAAGATTTCTTGGTGGTCTGTAACTCTGAGCATGGCTAGTTGTCCAATTTGATTCTCCAGTGCTTTGATGGAAGTAGATTGGTTTTGAAACATAGCATCATATGCTGCTTGTTGCTTTTTGAACATCTCTGCAAGCCAATCTTTCATTTCTGAGTCTTTTTCAAACTCCTGGATTTTGTTCTGTGCTGGAATCCAGGTGGTGGATAGTTCTTTTGCCCTGAATTGTTGCTCCATGAGAAATTGGGATGATTACTCCACCCTGGATTGTAGGTGTGTTGGAATATGGATTGTTCCCCTGTCTGTTGAAATTGTTGACATAATTCACGGTTATTCATGTTGATTTTGTTATGGTGCTTCTCCATATGGTGAATTTGTGGTTCCAATGTTGATTTGCATACCGAGAGTCTCCAAGAATTTGCATATTTGATCTAGTTTGGTACTGACTTCTGAATTGGCTCCAACCTCATAAATTCCAGCAATTCGTTGAATCATGCTTCTTTCTGTTGGCCACAAGGAATTGTTGTTGGCCATTTCTTCGATTAGGTCCCAAGCTTATCTTCTCTCCTTTTCCCATCAATGCCTCTCCAACAGCAGCATCAATTGTTCTCTCATTATACCAGAAAGTCCATTATAGAATGTTTGGACTTGAAGCCATTTGGAATCTCATGGTGAGGACATTTCCGGAGCAAATCTTTGTACCTTTCCCAAGCTTCGTAGAGAGTTTCTGATTCTTGTTGTACAAAGGATGTGATGTCATTCCTCAGTTTTCAGTTTCTCCGCTGGTGGAAAGTACTTTGCAAGAAATTTGGTGGCTAAAGTGTTCCAAGTTCTGATAGAACCTGCTGGAAGTGAATGTAGCCAAGCTTTAGCTATGTCCTTCAAGGAGTATGGAAAAACACGCAGTCTCATTGCTTCTTCAGCTTCTCGGTTGTAATTGAAAGTGCCACAAACTTCTAGGAAGTTGCTGATGTGGGTATTAGGATCTTCAGTTGCTTTTCCCCCAAATTGCACTGATTGCTGAATCATCTGAATGCAAGTTTTGATGTTGTCACCTGCATTCGCTGGTAAATGAGGAAGTCAATACATGAAATGAGGCCATCAATCACCGGAATGGTTCTGTCTCGAATGGGAATTGGTGGTGCAATCTCCAAAGGTTCAGGTTCCATGTTAACAATTACTTCTTGGCCTTGTCTCCTTTCCCTTCTCAACTGTCTGATGGTTCTTTCAATTTCTGGGTCAAGCGGTCGTAGTTCAAAGCTTCTGGTTCATCTCATTAAGATTCTGATAACCTGAAACACAATAAAACGAAAACAATAAGTAAAAAGAAAATTAGATACAAGTAACGTATCTAACCTCTAAACTAATAGTAAAAGATAAAGAAGTCTGCGGCAACGGCGCCAAAAACTTGACCGGCGTAATCACACACGTATAACGCAAGCGCACATATCGTTCAAGTAGTATAAAAAGTATCGATCCCACGAGGACTTAATATCAATTCTATTAATTTTATGAGGTCAAGTGATTACTAATATCTAACAAGTTGTTTGAAAGGATAATGATGATTCTAAATTTAAAACAAGTAAAAGAAATTGAGAGTAGATTAATGAGAATTAAAACTATCTAGGGTTTTGAATTCTTCCAATATTAATTAAAAGATGAAGTAGTTAAATCATAGTTGGGTAAATATTGATTTATTAATCTGGAATATTAAATTATGTAAAAGCCTCTTCCGATGGTCATTTACAAATACCTAGTTTAATTCAATTGAATCATATGTCTATGTCAACCAATTACCTAGATTCATTAAGTTTGAATTCCAATTATGATTACCCCCCTAACAGGTATATTCCTATCCTGTAAGGAAATCTATTAAAGGTTTATCTATCCTTAAAGAAGATCGTGGGTTGTTGAGTATAAGGTCTTTAAACTTAAAGTCCCTATGTCTAGTTCATTTTAGGTTTATCTATTCAATTTTATTAGTGATCAGTTAATAAAAAAAACATTAAGATTATGACTCAACAAATAACTCTTTAATTACCCAAACTATAATCTAACCCTTTTTAAAACCGGTGATATTAGATTTTATCACAACCCTAGATATTTAATTTAGTTACAACACATAGTTAAAGCTGATATAAACTTAAAAGACATAAAATGAAATTAGTGAAAAGTAATAAAAAGAAATGCTAAGGTAAAAGGAATTAACTTCTACTATTCACTATTTAGATATCTCCCATAAAATAAATATATAATCTTGTGATATTTTAAATCAACCGTCCGGAATGGCGGTATCCTGATTAAGTCAAATTCAAATATACCAGCCATTAGGCGGAACAGAAATATAAACTTAAACCAACCATCCAGTATGACGGTATCCTCATTAAGTCAGGTTTAACCAATTTAATTTGAATAACCAACCATCCGGAATTGCAAGTATCCTTTATTAATTCAGGTTTTAAATAGTTTATATTATATTTTAAGGGAGATTAATCTAAATAGCAAAAGTAAAAAAATTACCTTTTTACCTCAGCATGAGAAGTTAGCTCCTCATGGATGAATGAAAACTACTATTTATAGAAGAGAATTACTACTACAAACGTAAATAAAACTGAAAAGAAAAAAAAACTAAGAAGAGAACTCTTAATTTATTTATAAGGATTTCAAAGGATGAGGTACATTTGAAACTTAAGAAATCAAACTCAATTTATAGGCAAAAAAAATCCAATTCTTTATTATTATTATTTTAATTTTTTTTTTTTTTTTTTTTTTTTGATCGCTGAATTTTCGACACGTGGCATGGTGGCTAAAAAAAACGGCTCGTTGAATTTTTGACAGGTGGCATGCGGTGCACGTTAGCAGATTGCTTGTGATGATGACACGTGGCATGGTGCACGTTAGCAAAGTCAAACTTGGCAACTTTGACTTGTTGACCTGGCGCATATTAGCAGTCTCTGGTGCACGTTAGAGGTCGGGATGCCAAGGGTTTCGGAGTCGAGACGCCCAAAATTACCAAAATACCCTTTTGCCAAATTTCACCAAATTCACAATTTTGCTCCAAATCACCTCCGGAATGTCCTGAAAATTTATTTATCTACAAAATAACACAAAACACATCAAAATATTCACAAAACTCAAGAAACTATACAAAATATTAAGTTAAATGAGTGGGAAATAGTGATAGTTTTACCACTCATCACTGGCACTAGCTGCACACTTTGATTATGAGATTTGGCTGATGGATGTCCAAACAGCTTTCCTTAATGGGAACTGCCTAGAGGAAGTCTATATGACACAACCTGAGGGGTTTGCATCTAAAGATGATCATAATAAAGTATGCAAGCTTAAACGATCCATTTATGGACTCAAGCAAGCCTCTAGAAGTTGGAATATATGATTTGATGAGACAATCAAAGAATTTGACTTCATCAAAAATATAGACGAGCTTTGTGTTTACAGACAAAGTAGTGGGAGTGCTGTTATATTTCTTGTATTATATGTTTATGACATATTAATCATTGGGAATGATATTCCAATGATGCAAGCCACCAAGCAATGGTTATCTTAGAATTTCTCCATGAAAGATTTGGGAGAAGTAGCCTACATCCTCGGCATTAAGATCTAACGTAATAGATCTAAGAGGTTGTTAGGACTTTCTCAATCTACGTACACAAATAAAGTTTTGAAAAGATTCAAAATGGAAGATTCCAAAAGAGGTAATTTACCTACTTGTCATGGAATCAAATTATCTAATGAGCAATGTCCACATACTCCTTTATATAGAGAGCGTATGAGTATGATCCTTTATGCTTCAGTAATAGGATCAATCATGTACGCCATGCTATATACAAGTCCTGATGTCTCTTATGCTCTTAGTATAATGAGCATGTATTAGGAAAATCCTGGTGAGCAACACTGGGCAGCTGTCAAAACAATCCTCAAGTATCTAAGAAGAACTAAGGATGTGTTCTTGACATACGGATATTTTTCTGAGATGAAAGTTATTGGTAAATGTGATGTGAGCTTTTAGATCGATAGGGTTGACAGCATATCGCAAACATGATATCTGTTTACTTTGAATGACGGAGCTGTCAGTTGGAAAAGCTCAAAGCAGTCAACTACAGCGGACTCCACCACTGAAACCGAGTATATTGCAGCATCTGAGGCAGCTAAAGAAGCAGTCTAGATAAAAAAGTTCATCACGAAGCTGGAAATGCTTCCAGGGATAAAGAATGGTGTCACGATGTACTGTGACAACACGGGTGCCATTGCTCAATCAAATGAACCAAGGTCCTACCAGAAATCCAAGCATATACTCAGGCGATTTCATCTCATCAGGGAGATTGTTGAGAGAAAAGAAGTTATTATAGAGAAAATACCCACAGAAGCTAATCTTGCAAATTCTCTGACTAAAGGGCTGACTCAACAAAAGCATGTTAGGCACACCCAAAAGTATGGTGTCCAGATTCATACTAGTTGGCTATAGTGCAAGTGGGATATTGTTAGGCATATGCCATATACTCAACTTGTGGATGGGCTATATGTACATGTATTTGCAATATTTTCATTAATTAAAAAAAAAGCAATCTTTATTATACGTGTGTTACATAAATTATATGAATCATCAAACACCGTAATAAAGCCCTTGGAGTAATAAGATAATGACTTCCACGCCTTATGAGAATCATTACTCTCAAACGTTCATAATCATAGTTTTGTGAATAATTTGGGCGTTCACAAAGCAGAGAGACTAGCATGATGATATGATCCGCCCTTAAGTGGGGTATTCGATCTCATAGGCTACTAGCGGAGATTCGTCCACTTGGTGTATCACATGGATGCATGAGTTGCCCGTGTCCATTGAACTGACCGTCGAAAGTTTTCACATGGACTGTTTATCCAATGTGTCTATGAGAACTTTCATGTATCGATTGTATGACTAATCCTTTGACTTGAGGTCTTTACAATCTTATGTGTGGATCAAATGACTTTGACATTATCCTTCCCCGGTTTAAAAAATCTGGTCATAAGGGTATGATTGGGTCATTTGTTGAAACACATGAAGTTTGTAAAGATACAACAGAGAATCGCCACTCTCTCGGATAATATTTTCTTATAAGAGTAGTATTCCAGTTCGCGGGTTGATATGTGTGATCAGTGCTTGAGACTGTGGCCACAGCGGAAGAATCATTTGAGATTCTTGGGTTAGCACGATTCATGACACTATCAACATCATACCTTTGACTATATTGGTAGACACGTTCTATACCCTAGGTCAAACGGTGGGGATACAGTGAGGCGAGGGACCGTATCATATGTAAATCGCATACATAATGGGTATATATCTTTCCTTCTCATTTGGGGGCATTGGAATGTTGCTAGATGTCAACCTTGGTCATTGAAATCGAACGACCATATGATCAGAGGATAATTTATGTTTGATTAAATTATCACGATTCATTTCATGTCCAACTTGAGGGGAACCCAAATGGTCACACACAATAAAGTCGAAATCAATGGTTAATAGTGTACAGTACAAATTTAACAGCATATATGATTGTTGTATGAATTGTTCATAAATGGTTCAATGTGTTTAATTATTGAATGGATCATTTATGAGGTTCCAAAGTGGCTTAGGGATTCTTGAATGACTATAGGGGCACTTTGGGAATTTGAAAAATGAATAAGGAAAAAAAAACTTCATTTTTTTTAATTTTTTTTTGTTTTGAATTCCAATTCGGCCCAAACTTTTATTATAGTTTTATAATCTCATTAAACCACTATATTAAATCCAATGGCTAAGATTTAATTAGCATTTATCCCACATCGGATTCTTAATTAATTTTGTTGTCTTTGGAGAACCTATATAAACTCAAAGAATTGTTTACAAAGTTTTACACCAAAACCTTTCATATCTTGGGTTTATATAATTGAGAAAATCTAAATTTTAAGAGTAAGCCACTAATTTTTAGGATCATTAAGTCTAATTGACTAGAGGAATCTCAAATTAAAAGTTTTGAGGTATTTGCCTAAGCTAGCACCAAGGACAAAATACTCGTGCACTCAAGGCGTAGTCTTGCCGTTGAGTTTTGGCTTTGGTGTGTGCACATTTGGAGGCCACACACTTGGGTGGCTCTTTGGAATGTGGAAGAGCTTGCTGAGTTCAAGAAAAGCTTGTAGATTGGAGGGAGGACTGGAGGAGTCTTCGGTTCAAGTAAGTCTTTTTCTTTCTTTATTTTAATTAGAGTTCTTATGATAGTTAACATGTTTCGGTTCATGTTCTTTGCATTTTTTATGAGTTTTTATGCTTAGAATATATAGTAACATGCCTAGGCTTGTAGAATAATCAAAACAAATGGGTTTTGGGCAAAGGGATAGCTGCATCATAATTTTTAATTTTCCGCTGCGCACTCGTGGCCGCATCCTAACACAAACTTGGCACCAAAAATGACATCAAACTTGGCACCAAACATGGCACCAAATCCTCACTAAACATGCAAGCATGTTTGGTGGAAGTTTGACAATTTTTATTTATTTATTTATTTATTTAGTTTGAAAATGATTTTATTAATTACACATAACATACTTACGGATGTCTCATCAATTTCGGTCATGAAATCTTCAGAATTCGAAATTATTTTATTCTTCAAAGTTTTAGATATTTGAGTCTTCTTTAATCTGGAACCTAAATCACCTCAATCCTATATTGGAGTAAAACATTATGGCCAAAATATGACAATTGCGCAAAGTTTGAATTCCTGAAATTGTACTTCGCCATTTCAAGTTTCCAATCTCCAAAATCAAAATGTCAAGTCTCGTTTTTGCCATTATTTGTTCCACATATCGTCCTAAATGATTCCATTGAGTCCTAATTTTATTTTATCTGCAAAGTACACTAAAAGACATCAAAAAGTTCATCAAACCAGAGAAACTAAACAAAATATTAGGTAAAATAGGTGGCAAATAGTGATATATTTTCCGCTCATCACACCCTCAAACCTAACATTTTGCTAGTCCTCGAGAAAAACAACAAAGTAAAATGCAAAAAACAATTAAAATTAAACTAAGCCACTTTCGTAGGGATCACGGTTGCATTTAGTGTATGCAACAAGCCTTTAAACCCCTAGGTGTCCCTAAACGTTAATCTAATGCACACAAAAGCAAAAAAATAATTAAACTATGCACACAAAAATAAAAAGACAAGAGAAAATAGAATAAATAAGTTAGTGACTAAACATGTGAAACTTCTTATCTAAGTTAGTAATTGTTTTCTTTCTTTTAAATTACCAAATAAGTAAATTCTCCAATTATTTTTACCATTCTCCATACACATAATTAACAAGGTATTAATCAAATCATTATGCCCACAATATTCATAAGTGTAGTTGAAAAGAAAGTAATATTTTTGTCCTAAAGTTATATCAGAATTCACACATTTTAGCAATGATTTTTTTTTTTTTTTTTTTTGTAAAAAATAAAGAAAGCAACATCTTCAATCCATGTAACGAGTTTTAGGCCAGAGACTCCCAAACCAGTTGGCTTTAGGGCACTAGGTGTTAAGACACCCATACAGACTTAATTACTCGGATTTCAGATGTTTCTTTTTATTTTTATAACATCTTTGATCCATATAGCGAGCTTTGGGCCAGTGACTCCCAAGCCAGTTGGCTTTAGTGCACTAGGTGTTAAAACAACCCTACGGACTTAATGACTCGGATCTCAGACGTTTTTTTTATACACACTTTTTTTCTATTTTTTTACATATTTCTTTCTCAAATCTGGATGCCTTCAAAAGTGCAATGATGAGTAGAATTTATAGCACCTGAAAATGGTGAGCAATAATAACACTGATATCTTCCAAATGACGATTATTAGCTAAACAATAAAATAAATCGTGAAATGTCAAAAAGTCTGGATCATGTCGGTGAAAATAAAGATAAATACAAGAGAAAAGAAAATCAAAGTAATTATTAAGGCAACAGAATTGTGTATGCAATACGCCACTCGGTTAGTATAAATTCATCACGATGCGTCTCAACAATTCATTCTTTACTCAGCCATCTCTAATGAATTAGCTTTCCTCTTTGTGATTGCCAAACACCATTCCTTCTTAAATTCTCCGTTTGTGCTTTTCCCTGAAAAACTAACAGACAAAATTAAGAACTCTACAATATTATACATAAAATATGAAATAGAAATTACAACAAAGTGCATGGGTTGCCTCCCTGCTACCGCTAAATTTTTCATCTTCAGCCAGACATAACTGAAATCCATCTGTCAATGAAGTTTTAGCGTGATTTTGGATGTCCGATTAAAGACAATCCCGTGAGTGTTGCATTTGAAAGGTCTCTTCCAACGATAAAGTGGCAAAAATAATTTGGTCTCATTCAATACTCATGCCACATTTTTAATCTTTGACGCTCTAGTGGTTCCTGAAAAAGAAAGAAAGAAAATTTGGAGGTTTTATATGGTGCTTGACTTTGAATAGAAGTTCCATTTTGTCCAGCTTCTGGGTGATGTCTTTGACCTGTACTCCCCAAAACAGTGATGTTTCTCCTGAATGTCTGAGATCTTCAATTTGGTCAGACAGTTGCTCCTCCATTTGCTCCGCTTCTTGCTCCACATTTTCTTTACAGATGTATTTTAGGATTTCCACATTTAATTATTCATTTTTCATATGTGAAATGCATGCTCCATAAGTATCAACCTGAGGATGTAAAGATGTATCTTATTTTAGGTCTTCATCCTCTATGACTAGCTCAAGTATATCTTCTTCAAACATTTGTGTAATTGAAGCTCCAAGATCTTCATTTTGAAGATGGAAAGTTTCATCCTCCCTTATTGGTGCAGTTGGTACAAACAGCTCAGCTTCTCCATCCTCGTCAGAATCAGAATAAGAAAAATCAAACAGAGACATCGCTGGTTTGGGTTCCCGATCTGATACCTCTGGTTTTTTATACTGCTCATCCTCTTCCTCTGTTAAGGTGTCATTGTGAAACTCTGGGTACTCAAAGGCTTCATCAGTGTCATTTACTCTGTGAGATATATAATTCAGGTTGTCTATTAATTGTCTCGCTTGATCTGTTATTCTTTGTAAGGTTGCTTCTTGGTATTCTATTTGACTCTGAAACATTTCAGCTATTGCATCCAACTTTTCGTCTTGTTTCTTGATCAAATCTTTGAGCATGTCAATCAATTGATCTTCCTCTGATAGTTCTGGTTCTTCATGAAGATCGTAGGTGGATGGTGGATAAGATGGAAAATAAGGTTCAGTGAAATATGTCGGTTCTTCGTACCTTGAAGAATTATGATAATTCTGCCACCCAGAATTGTAGTAATGATTAATGCTCGGCTGGTTACCATCACATATCTCACATCTCATTATTGCATTCTGATATGGTTAATCATATGTTGTGTTGAATGGTTCTGACATCCAGTGATAGTTAGGCCTCAGAAAACCGGATTGTTGATTCCTGAATTAGAGTGTATCTTCACCTTTTAAAATTCGTAATTCATTTATCACCCAACTAAGATCCATGTCAACCACCTGAAAAATAAAAGAAAATAATAATTACAGATAAAAAAAAAAAATTAGATACAAGTAAATTAGCTGGCTTCAAAATTAATAACTCAAGAAAATAAGTCCCCGGCAACGGCGCCAAAAACTTGACCAGTGTAATCACATGCGTATAACGCAAGCGCACATATCGTTCAAGTAGTATAAAAATATCGATCCCACGAGGACTTAATTCCTATTGTTGTTATTAATTGTTGATAATATTTATTTACAGGTATCTAATTAAGGGAGAAGAGAATGATTGCTTTTGGTCGGTTGAATGTGGATTTTGATGAACAAATAAATAAATAAAAATACAAAAGAAAATACTAAGGAAAATAAACAAAAGACATAAAAATCTAGGGTTGTGATTTCACACAATATTATTCTAATGATGAATTGATTCTATTATATATGTGTAATAAATTAGTTTGCTAACCTGGAACACGAATATATGCAAAAGCCTCTTCCGATGGTCAGATGGAAATACATAAAATAACCAAATTAATCATATTCATATGTTAATCAAGTTACATGAATTCATTAAGTTCAAGTTACAATTATGGCTACCCCTGCCTGACAGATATATTCCTATCCTATAAGGAACTTTAATAAAGGGTTACGATCTTCAAGGAAGATCGTGAGCTATTGAATCTAAGGCTGAAACCTAAAATCCCTTTTCCAAGTTCATTTTAAGTTTACCACATCAATCTTATTGGTGATCAGGCAACAAAAGCATTAAGCTTAAGATTCAATAAACAAACTAAAGAATTACCCAATATATAATTAAATTAATTATTAAGTATGTGAATATTGTGTTTCATCACTTCCCTAAAATAAAAATAAAATGCTGAGGGTTAGGGGATCCACCTTTACTAATTCTAATTTAGAAATTCCCCTTATTATAATATATAAATTATCAAAGATATTACCAACCGACCATACAGGCTGTATCCTCATTAAGTCAGATTTTCAATTAAGTCCAACTGACCATAAAGGCGGTGTTATTATTTGTCAATAAAACAGTCATATAGGCGGTAATCATCTGTCATCTAAAGACAGGCCATGTAGGCGGTGTCACATTATGTCAAATAAATAAAACCAGCCATTAAGGCGTTAATCCTTTAATTTAAATTATAATTTCCTTATTATAATTAAGTGAGATTGATCTAAACTAAAATAATAAAAGTTTCACCCTTCCCCCAGCGGAAATCTAACTACAAAACATAAAAGAAAAGAAAAGAAAAGAAACTACTACTGTTACGGAAAATAAAAATACATAATTTAAATTTAAAAAAAAAATAAACAAGATGCAATCCTTAAATTCCTTACAAAAACCTAAGGAAATCATGAGAATTACAAATGAAATGGCTTGGTATTTATAGGAAAATCTAAAGGCTTCCACCAATTTCTCCACCAATTGCTCCACCAAACATGGCACCAAACATGGCACAAAATCTTCCACCAAACATGCAAGCATGTTTGGTGGAAGTTTGAAAATTGTTATTATTTTATTATTTTTTTGCTTTGAAAATGATTTTAATAATTACACATAACACACTTACGGATGTTTCATCAATTTTGGTCATGAAATCTTCCGAATGCGAAATTATTTTGTTCTTCAAAGTTCTAGATATTTGAGTCTTCTTTAATCTAGATTTTGAATCACCTCAATCCGATATCGACGTAAGCAGTTATGGCCAAAATACGACAATTGCGCAATGTTGGAATTTCCGAAATTGTACTTCGCCATTTCAAATTTCCAATCTCCAAAATCAAAATTTCAAGTCTCGTTTTGCCCTTATTTGTTCCACATTTTGTCCTAAATGATTCCATTGAGTCCCAATTTTATTTTATCTCTAAAATAAACTAAAACACATCAAAATGTTCATCAAACCAGAGAAACTAAACAAAATATTAGGTAAGGGGGCGGTAAATAGTGATATATTTTCTGCTCATCACCTCAGCAGTTGGTAGTCTCATGTATGCTATGTTATGCACGAGACCAGACATCTGTTTTTCAGTGGGATTAGTCAGTAGGTTTCAGTCTAACCCAGGATTGGATCATTGGGTGGATGTGAAACACATTCTCAAGTATCTTAAGAGAACAAGAGATTATATGCTTGTATATTCCGGTGAGGATATGATCCTAAGCGGATATACGAATTCTGACTTTCAGAAAGATGTTGATTCTAGGAAATCAACATCTAGATCAGTGTTTACCCTATGTGGTGGGGCTATAGTATGGTAGAGTATAAAATAATCTTGCATTGTTGACTCTACCATGGAGGCTAAGTATATAGCAGCTTGTAAAGCAGGTAAGGAAGTAGTTTGGCTCCATAAATTTTTGGAAGATCTGGAAATTGTTCCAAATATGGATAAACCACTCACACTTTATTGCGATAATAGTGGTGTAGTAGAAAATTCAAAAAGAACCAAGAAGCAATAAGAGGGGAAAGCATATATAGAGGAAATATCATCTCATCATAGGGATAGTGCAGAGATTAGACGGTTTTGTCACTAAGATTACATCCGCAGAGAACCTGGCTGGTCCGTTTGCAAAGACCTTATCAGTTAAAGTGTTTGAAGGTCACCTAGATGGTATATGATTACGTGACATGTCCTATTTGCTCTAGTGCAAGTGGAAGATTGTTGGAATATATGCCCTAGAGCTTCATGTAATGTAAACAGTTTTATATATTATGAAACAAAATGATGCATTATTCATTTATCAAAGTGTTTTGTTTAAATTTCGCATATTGTAAATTATCTTGATTACCCTATATTACACATGTACCTTTAGACTTAGTGTATGTGTGTCATACATAAGATGATTTAAGTCTGAAGTTGGTAATCTAAAATAGTCCATAGAAGGAAAACAAAACAGGTACTTTGTTTGTGGTTTATCTATAGCTGCAATCCATTCTATAATTGTATGGCGATCTTGATCTGTGATCATCCATGTGGAGACATGAGAATTGAGGCACCTTGTATGATGTGATCATATAGGACTGGACCCAAATAGAAATGACTTTCTTATAATATCCGTTAAATAAAGAAATTCATTTCAATCTACTAGATGGTCATATATTGATTAATCGTAATCCCGAGTGTACTACAAACTCCTGCATGGCAGGCTATGTCCTTTGATTTACAAAGGTGAGGTTGGTGTAGCAGTCCCGACCAATAGCTATGTTCTTTGGGGTCATGGCCTGGTGTGTAGCTGGGGACATTTTACATAGACATGCAGTGCACTCTTTCTTGCGAGAAGTAGAGGAGTATCTTCCATATGGGTTGATTCGATACTTGAATAGTTAGAGTGCAAGTCTTTCTATTACGAATAGAAAGATTGAAATTCATAATGGTTATGAATAAATCATTCATTAGAGAATCAATGGTACTTAAGGTAAAAATAATTAGAGGGGTATAATGGACATTGTGATCTGGCTCTAATTACGAGATACTCATGAAGGGTTAATCTGTATGTAGTGACTATATCGATGGACACCGATGTGGTTCAGCTTAATATACTATCTGCGGCAACGAGAGTGTAGCTTTGGGTTTTTTAGTGAAATAACCCGGAGTTAATAATTCGAAATATTTAATTAATACTTAATTAATATTTTGAGATTATTGGAGCTCGGAACCGTATGTCCATTTGGTCCCCGTCCAATGGCTAAGATTAAATTGGCTTTTATCCCACATCGGATTCTTAATTAATTTTGTTGTCTTTGGAGCACTATATAAACCCAATGATTCTTCACAAATTTTTGCACCAAACATTTCAAATCTTGGGTTTATATAAGTGAGCAACTCTAAAGTTTTAAGAGTAAGCCACTGATTTTGAGGATCCTTAAGTCTAATTGACTAGAGGAACCTCGAGTTAAAAGTTTTGAGGTATTTGCCTAGGCTAGCACCAAGGCCAAAATACACGTGCACTCAAGGCGTAGTCTTGCCGTTGAGTTTTGGCTTTGGTGTGTGCATCTTTGGAGGCCACACACTTGGGTGGATCTTTGGAACGTGGAAGAGCTTTCTGTGTTCGAAAAAAGCTTGTAGATTGGAGGGAGGACTGGAGGAGTCTACGGTTCAAGTAAGTCTTTTTCTTTCTTTATTTTTATTAGAGTTCTTATAATAGTTAGCATGTTTAGGTTTATGTTCTTTGCATGTTTTATGAGTTTTATGCTTAGAATATATAGTAACATGCCTAGGCTTGTAGAACAATAAAAACAAATGGGTCTTGGGCAAATGGAAAATGGCATAATAATTTTATTTTTCCGTTGTGCACTCGCGGCCGCTTCCCAAGGTTATGAACTCAGAAGGTCTGGTAAGGAAAGGCATGAGCCTGAAAGATATGGTTTCCATATTGATGAGGAACATGATCAGGTCATTGATAATGACGATCCCACCAGTTATGATGAAGCAATGCGTGACATTGATTCAGTCAAGTGGCTTGAGGCCATGAAATCCGAAATAGACTCTATGTATCAGAATCAAGTCTGGGACTTGGTAGATGCACCTGAAGGGATAAAACCCATAGACTACAAGTGGATTTACAAGCGTAAAACTGATGCATAAGGCAACATCCAAACCTATAAGGCTAGGTTGGTGGCGAAAGGTTATAGACAAATCCAAGGAATTGACTATGAGGAAACCTTCTCGCCTGTTGCAATGATAAAATCCATTCGAATTTTACTGGCACTAGCTGCACACTTTGATTATGAGATTTGGCAGATGGATGTCAAAACAGCTTTCCTTAATGGGAACCTCCTAGAGGAAGTCTATATGACACAACCTGAGGGGTTTGCATCTAAGGATGATCATAATAAAGTATGCAAGCTTAAACGATCCATTTATGGACTCAAGCAAGCCTCCAAAAGTTGGAATATACGATTTGATGAGACAATCAAAGAATTTGACTTCATCAAAAATGTAGACGAGCCTTCTGTTTACAGGAAAAGTAGTGGGAGTGTTGTTGTATATCTTGTATTATATGTCGATGACATATTAATCATCGGGAATGATAATCCCATGATGCAAGCCACCAAGTAATGGTTATCTCAGAATTTCTCCATGAAAGAGTTGGGAGAAGCAGCCTACATCCTCGGCATTAAGATCTACCGTGATAGATCTAAGAGGTTGTTAGGACTTTCTCAATCTACGTACATAGATAAGGTTTTGAAAAGATTCCAAAAGAGGTAATTTACCTACTTGTCATGGAATCAAATTATCTAACGAGCAATGTCCACATACTCCTTTAGATAGAGAGTTTATGAGTAGGATCCATTATGCTTCAACAATATGATCGATCATGTACGACATGCTATGTACAAGACCTGATGTCTCTTATGCTCTTAGCATAATTAGTAGGTATCAGGCAAATCCTGGTGAGCAATACTGGGCAGCTGTCAAAACAATCCTCAAGTATCTAAGAAGAACTAAGGATGTGTTTTTGACATATAGAGACTGTTCTGAGATGAAAGTCATTGGTTACTGTGATGCAAGCTTTCAGACCGATAGGGATGATAGCAGATCACAACCAGTATATCTGTTTACTTTGAATGGTGGTGCTGTCAGTTGGAAAAGCTCAAAGTAGTCAACTACAGCGGACTCCACCACTGAAGCCGAGTATATTGCAGCAACTGAGGCAGCTAAAGAAGCAGTCTGGATAAAGAGGATCATCACGGAACTGGAAGTGCTTCCGGCGATAAAGAATGGCATCACGATGTACTGTGACAACACAGGCGACATTGCTCAATCAAAGGAACCAAGGTCCCACCAGAAATACAAGCACGTACTCAGGCGATTTCATCTCATCAGGGAGATTGTTGGAGAAAATAAGTTATTATAGAGAAAATACCCACATAAGATAATCTTACAGATTCTCTGACTAAAGGGTGACTCAACAAAAGCATGATAGGCACACCCGAGAGTATGGTGTCCAGATTCATACTAGTTGGCTCTAGTGCAAGTGGGAGATTGTTAGGGATATGCCATATACCCAACTTGTGGATGGGCTATATGTACATATATTTGTAATATTTTCATTAATTCATAAAATGGCAATCTTTATTATATGTGTCTTACATAACTTATATGAATCATCAACACTGTAATAAAGCCCATGGAGAAATAAGACGATGGCTTCCACGCCTTATGAGAATCATTACTCTTAAATGTTCATAGTCATAGTTTTGTGAATAATCTGGGCGTTCACAAAGCGGAGAGACTAGCATGATGATATGATCCGCCCTTAAGTGGGGTAGCCGATCTCATAGGCTACTAGCGGAGATCCGTCCGCTTGGTGTATCACATGGATGCTTGAGTTGCTCGTGTCCATCTAACTGACCGCCGAAAGTTTTCATATGGAGTATTTAACACATGTGTCTGTGAGAACTTTCATGTATCGATTATATGACTTGTCCTTAGACTTGAGGTCTTTACAATCTTATATGTGGATCAAATAACTTTGAAATTCTCCTTCCCCGGTTCAAAAGATCCGGTCATTAGGGTATGATTGGGTCATTTGTTGAAACACATGAAGTTTGTAAAGATACAACAGAGAATCGCCACTCTCTCGGATAATATTTTCTTATAAGAGTAGTATTCTAGTTCGCGGGTTGATATGTGTGATCAGTGCTTGAGACTGTGGCCACAGTGGAAGAATCATGTGAGATTCTTGGGTTAGCACGATTCATGACACTATCAACATCATACCTTTGACCATATGGGTAGACATTTTCCGTACCCTAGGTCAATAGGTGGGGACACAGTGAGGCGATGGACCGTATCATATGTAAATCACACACATAATAGGTATATATATATATATCTTTCCTTCTTATTTGGGGGCCTTGGCATGTTGCTAGATGTCAACCTTGGTCATTGAAATCGAACGACCATATGATCGGAGGATAATTTTTGTTCGATTAAATTATCACGATTCATTTCATGTCCCACTTGAGGGGAACCCAAAAGGTCACACACAACAAAGTCGAAATTAATGGTTAACAGTGCACAATACATATTTAACACATATATGATTGCTGTAAGAATTGTTCATAAATGGTTCAATGTGTTTAATTATTGAACAGATCATTTATGAGGTTCCATAGTGGCTTAGGGATTGGTGAATGATGATAGGGGCACTTTGGGAATTGGAATAAATATATTAAAAAATACTATTCACGTGAATAGTAATGCGTGAATAGTTAATTTTTTATTTATTTAATTTTGTTATTTGTTTTGAATTCCAATTCGGCCCAAACTCTTATTAGGGTTTTATAATCTCATTAAACTACTAAATTAAGATCCAATGGCTATGATTAAATTGGCTTTTATCCCACATCGGATTCTTAATTAATTTTGGTTGTCTTTGGAGCACTATATAAACCCAAAGAATTCTTCACAAATTTTTGCACCAAACCTTTCAAATCTTGGGTTTATATAAGTGAGCAACTGTAAAGTTTTAAGAGTAAGCCAGTGATTTTAAGGATCCTTAAGACTAATTGACTAGAGGAACCTCGAGTTAAAAGTTTTGAGGTATTTGCCTAGGCTAGCACCAAGGGCAAAATACCCGTGAACTCAAGGCGTAGTCTTGCCATTGAGTTTTGGCTTTGGTGTGTGCATCTTTGGAGGCCACACACTTGGGTGGCTCTTTGGAACGCGGTAGATCTTGCTGAGTTTGAGAAAAGCTTATAGATTGGAGGGAGGACTGGAGGAGTCTACGGTTCAAGTAAGCCTTTTTCTTTCTTTATTTTTATTAGAGTTCTTATGATAGTTAGCATGTGTAGGTTTATGTTTTTTGCATGTTTTATGAGTTTTATGCTTAGAATATATAGTAACATGCCTAGTCATGTAGAAGAATAAAAACAAATGGGTATTTAGCAAAGAGAAAGCGGCATAATAATTTTAATTATTTATTTTTTCGCTGCGCACTCGCGGCAGCTTCCCAACAATCAGGTCCAAAACAATCCAGTTTTTGTCCGGCTATTTGGGATTTTTCTGGGGATGTTTCGGGGTTGGATTTTTGTCTAAAGCAGAAGAAAAATTCCAGTGGTGCTACTGGTTACATTCGACCACTCAAAGGGAAAGGCAGAAAATATTTCAAGTCCGTTTACGTGCTTCCGCTTTGCAAGGAAATCGTTTCCTACAGTAACGAACATAAACTCTTATACAAACAAATACATATATCGTCACAACCAGAAGTGACACAACCATAATACTCTTATGATGTTGATAGTCTGAAATCTGTCAATCTCTGTCATCATTCAAAATCGAAAACGTAAAACAATCTCTTTCAAAATCCATTTCGAAAATACATTTGAAAAACTTTTTTACTTAAACAAAAATCAATTTCAAAATCCATCATTGTAAATCTGTATCGAGCATCTAGCATAACTCAACTGGATGAAACATAACAAGCGCCCAATCCCCAAATCGCGCGCACAGATTGGACAATAAACAAAACGATCCTCTGTCGATAGAGGGTCGGGTCGGCCTACTACAGTTGGACAAACCTCTATACAAGCGCCATAGAAGAAACATATCATATCAAATTAAAAATCTGTTAAAATAATATACAAGCGCTTTGACGGAAACATATCATATCGAAAAATATCATAAACAATATTGAAATACATCAAAATCAAAGTGTAATTCATTTAAAATCATTATTCCCCCTAAATATAAATATGTGTAAATCAAAATAAATATTTGATGCAAAATTTTCAAAATACATAACAAGCGTCCACTGTTCAGTCGCTCGCACAGACCAGACAGTGTACGGACCATGTCGATAGGGTGGTGGGCCAACCATATTTCGATGGTCTGGACCCCATAACAAGAGCCCCGGCCAAGCCGGAACGAAACATATCCAAGTGCCACGGTGGGTCAAAAATATAAAATCATCAAGCACCGTGACAGAAATAGATTTTCGAGCGTCTTGACGGAAACAAGTTTTACGGTTTTAAAAACATCAAATCATTTTTGAGCACCGAGACAAAAACATATTATCAAGCACCTCGACGGAAACATATCGACAAATCTCAAAATATGAAAACGTGTATCAAGCGTCGAGGTGGAAACATTTCTTTATCCTATATAATGAAAATCAAAATATCTAAAAAAAACTTTCTTTCTTCCTTCTTTCCTTTCCTTTTTCTTTTCAAAACACTTTTATTTCAAAAATCGAATACCAAGTTTTCAAAACATGGTTCAAAATATCAGTTCACAATTCAGACTATCAACATCATATAATTACTTGTACCTCAGAACACATTAAATTCGCATTACTTACTTATACAAATACTTATATAAACCACATACTTTTAACTTAGTATACATATACACATACCTATATTCATAGTATACAAACATATACAGGTAATCCAAATCACCCATATCAATCAAAACCATTGCACATCATACCATTTACTAGAAATCAAATAAAATAGCAAACATAAGACCTATATGGTCTATTCACAACATAAAACTTACCTTGATTATCCGATACCCTATAGTTGCAGTCACCGACACCTAAACCTTCACTCTGATACCACAACTGTAACATCCAGCCAGAGGCAGGATGCTAATTTACAAAAAATCTTGCATGATATATCCTAAAACTGGACAACCTGGATCTCAGTCCCGCATCAAAATGAACCTGAAATAAATATCATATATCAAAATGGACCTCAGGTCCACACCAACACATAAAAATCTTCACATATGGGCTCCGTAACCATTTCATCTATCAACACTCAAGGGCTCTGCCCAAAACATCATAAAAATCAAAACATTTACTTAATATTTGCAAACATCATGCTCATCATGAAAAATAAAATATTAATCCCAAATCGTACACTTATAAAGCTCAAAAAAATCATGATAGGCACACCCAAGAGTATGGTGTCCAGATTCATACTAGTTGGCTATAGTGCAAGTGGGAGATTGTTAGGGATATGCCATATACCCAACTTGTGGATGGGCTATATGTATATATATTTGTAATATTTTCATTAATTAATAAAATGGCAATCTTTATTATACGTGTCTTACATAAATTATATGAATCATCAAACTCTGTAATAAAGCCCTTGGAGTAATAAAATGATGGCTTCCACGCCTTATGAGAATCATTACTCTCAAATGTTCATAGTCATAGTTTTGTGAATAATCTGGGCGTTCACAAAGCGGAGAGACTGGCATGATGATATGATCTGCCCTTAAGTGGGGTAGCTGATCTCATAGGCTACTAGCGGAGATCCGTCCGCTTGGTGTATCACATGGATGCATGAGTTACTCATGTCCATCGAACTGACCGCCGCAAGTTTTCACATAGAGTGTTTATCCCATTTGTCTGTGAGAACTTTCATGTATCGATTGTATGACTAGTCCTTAGACTTGAGGTCTTTACAATCTTATGTGTGGATCAAATGACTTTGACATTCTCCTTCCCCGATTTAAAAGATCCGGTCATAAGGGTATGATTGGGTCATTTGTTGAAAGACATGAAGTTTGTAAAGATATAACAGAGAATCGCCACTCTCTCGGATAATATTTTCTTATACGAGTAGCATTCCAGTTCGCGGGTTGATATGTGTGATCAGTGCTTGAGATTGTGGTCACAGTGGAAGAATCATGTGAGATTCTTGGGTTAGCACAATTCATGACACTATCAACATCATACCTTTGACTATATGGGTAGACGCTTTCCCTACCCTAGCTCAAACGGTGGGTATCAGTGAGGCGAGGGAACATATCATATGTAAATCACATACATAATGGGTATATACCTGTATTATATGTAAATCACATACAGAATGGGTATATATCTTTCCTTCTCATTTAGGGGCCTTGGCTTGTTGCTAGATGTCAACCTTGGTCATTGAAATCGAACGACCATCTGAAAATGATTGGTGGAAGATTTCATGACCTAAAGACCGGCCATATATGTAGTGTCACAATATGTCAAATAAATAAAACCAGCCATTAAGGCATTAATCCTTTAATTTAAATTATAATTTCCTTATTATAATTAAGGGAGATTGATCTAAACTAAAATAATAAAAGCTTCACCCTTCCCCCAACGGAAATCTAACTACAAACATAAAAGAAAAGAAAAGAAACTACTACTATTACTGAAAATAAAAATACATAATTTAAATTACAAAAAATAAATAAACAAGATGCAATCCTTAAATTCCTTACAAAAACCTAAGGAAAGCATGAGAATTACAAAGGAAATGGCTTGGTATTTATAGGAAAATCTAAAGGCTTCCACCAATTTCTCCCAAATTGCTCCACCAAACATGGCACCAAACATGGCATTAAACATGGCACAAGCATGTTTGGTGGAAGTTTGATAATTTTTATTTTTTTTATTTTTTTTATTTTTTTACTTTGAAAATGATTTTAATAATTACACATAACACACTTACGGATATTTCATCAATTGCGGTCATGAAATCTTCAGAAATCGAAATTATTTTATTCTTCAAAGTTGTAGATCTTTGAGTTTTCTTTAATCTGGACCTTGAATCACCTCAATCCGATATTTGAGTAAAACGTTATGGGCAAAATATGAAATTGTGCAAAGTTGGAATTTCTGAAATTGTACTTCACCATTTCAAGTTTCCAATCTCCCAAATCAAAATGTCAAGTCTCGTTTTTGCCCTTATTTGTTCCACATATCGTCATAAATGATTCCATTGAGTCCAATTTTATTTTATCTGCAAAGTAAACTAAAAGACATCAAAAAGTTCATCAAACCAGAGAAACTAAACAAAATATTAGGTAAAATGGGCGGTAAATAGTGATATATTTTCCGCTCATCACACCCCCAAACCTAACATTTTGCTAGTCCTCGAGCAAAACAATAAAATAAAATGCAAAAAACAATTAAATTTAAACTAAGCCACTTTCGTAGGGATCATGGTTGCATTTAGCGTATGCAACAAGCCTTTAAACCCCTAGGTGTCCCTAAACGTTAATCTAATGCACACAAAAGCAAAAAGTTAATAAAACTAATGCACACAAAAACAAAAAGACAAGAGAAAATAGAATAAACAAGTTAGTGACTAAACATGTGAAACTTCTTATCTAAGTTAGTAATTGTTTTCTTTCTTTCTAAATTACCAAATAAGTAAATTCTCCGATTATTTTTACCATTCTCTATACACACAACCAACAAGGTATTAATCAAATCATTGTGCCCACAATATTCATAAGTGTAGTTGAAAAGAAAGTAATATTTTTGTCCTAAAGTTATATCATAATTCACACCTTTTTAGCAATGATATATATATATATATATATATTTTGTTTGCAAAAATTAAAAAAAACAACATCTTCAATCAATGTAACGAGCTTTGGGCCAGTGACTCCCAAACCAGTTGGATTTATGGCACTAGGTGTTAAGACACCCCTACAGACTTAATTACTCAGATTTCAGATGTTTCTTTTTATTTTATAACATATTTGATCCATGTAACGAGCTTTGGGCCAGTGACTCCCAAGCCAGTAGGCTTTAGGGCACAAATAGTTAAAATACCCCTACGGACTTAATGACTCGGATCTCAGACGTTTTTTTTTTATACACACTTTTTTTTCTGTTTCTTTTTCTTTTCTTTTTTTTTTTATTGCTTTTTAGATGCTTTCTCCAATTAAACTATAGCACTGAATATTACAAACTTTTCAAATACATCTCATGGCTGTATGTTGCAATGCATGTTGATAATACCTATCAATTGAGCATATGAACATCCATTTTAGTCAGTTTTATGGAGAATTCACAAATTCAATAATTCAAAAGGAAATAAACAAAAATTAACTTGTTTCGAAATAGGTTGAGATACATCTCAAGAATGGGAATTTCTTACACAACTATCTTACACCAATTTCACCAGATTATTCAAATAAAAACACAAAAACATAAAATATTTTTTTAATTTTTTAAAAGTTTTTAAATTTTTTTAACTAAAAAAAACAAGATATTAGTCAACTATTCCCCTTCCCCAAACCTAAATGAGACATTGTCTCCAATGTCTTTAAAAGTATAAGAAGAGTTTAGAAGATAGTACCTGGTTAGCTGAAATGCTATATCTAGAAATGAAATTAAATGTTAAGATCCAGATTTGTCCGACGTTTCTTACCACAATCATTAACAAACTATTTTATCTGGTAAATGATAGCGTCAACTTGTGGTTCAAAGGTTAAGATTTGGTCTATTAAATCCTGGGCAGTTCTGGCAGTGAAGAGGAGTTCTTTTAGAGGTTTTGACACAAATCCATTTTGCCTGGCATCATCAAGAAATACACAAACAAAATCATAAAATTCATCAGTGTTAAACAGTCCAATCGGTTTCTAGTGTATGTTCAAGTTCGCCCAAGATAACACTGTAAAAATTTCCTCCAATGTGCCCAAGCCACTTGGCAAAACAATAAAAGCATCAGCACGGTTAATCATTTCCACCAGTTGCTCAGACATACCTGGCACAATAAGTTCCTCTCCATTTTATGGTCATATAAGATTCTCCTCTGCCAAAGGTTTTGGGATGATACCTAACACTTCACTGCATTCTTCCTGTACAGCCCTTGAAACGATCCCCATTAGTCCAAGATTGCCACCACCATATAATAAGTACATATTTCTTTCAGCTAACACTCGACCCAAATCTTGCGTTGCCACTACGTATTATGGCTTAGTACCAACACTAGTACCATAAAACACACAGATGTTTTCAAGTCTTCTTCTTGAA
Organism: Zanthoxylum bungeanum; assembly: GCA_019454045.1. Lineage (NCBI taxonomy): Eukaryota > Viridiplantae > Streptophyta > Magnoliopsida > Sapindales > Rutaceae > Zanthoxylum > Zanthoxylum bungeanum. Next base: position 25,740 of record SKCR01045125.1, read on the forward strand.
GTTGCTTCCATTTTTTTATGTATTTCTTTCTCAAATCTGGATGCCTTTAAAAGTGCAATGATGAGTTGAATTTATAGCACCTGAAAAGGGTGAGTAATAATAGCACTAGTATCTTCCAAATGACGATTATTAGCTAAACAATAAAAGAAATCGTGAAAGGTCAAAAAGTCTGGATCCTGTAGGCGAAAATAAAGATAAATACAACAGAAAATCAAATCAAAGCAATTATTAAGGCAACAGAATTGTGTACACAATACGCCACTCGCTTAGTATAAATTCATGAGGATGCGTCTCAAGAATTCATTCTTTACTCAGCATCTCTAATGAATAAGCTTTCCTCTTTGAGATTGCAAAACACCATTCCTTCTTAAATGTTCCGTTTGTGCTTTTCCCTGAAAAACTAACACACAAAATTAAAAACTCTACAACATGTATACACAAAATATGAAACAGAAATTACAACAAAGTGCATGGGTTGCCTCCCTGCTAGCGCTAAATTTTTCATATTCAGCCAGACATGACTGAAATCCATCTTTCAAGGAGGTTTCAGCGTGATTTTTGATGTCCGATTAAAGAAAATCTCGTGAGCGTTGTTTTTGAAAGGTCTATTCCAACGATAAAGTGGCAAAAAGAATTTTGTCTCATTCAGTACTCATGCCACCTTTTTAATCTTTGTCGCTCCAGTGGTTCCTGAAAAGAAAGAAAGAAAATCAAGAGGTTTCGTATGGTGCTTGAATTTGAATGGAAGTTCCATTCTGTCAAGCTTCTGGGTTATGTCTTTGATCTGTACTCCCCAAAACAGTGATGTTTCTCCTGAATGCCTGAGATCTTCAATTTGGTCAGACAGTTGCTCCTTCATTTGCTCAGCTTCTTGCTCCATCTTTTCTTCACATATGTATTTTAGGATTTCCGCGTTCAATTCTTCATTTGTCATCTATGAAATGCATGCTCCATAAGTATCAACCCGAGGATGTAAAGATGTATCTGATTTTAGGTCTTCATCCTCTATTACTGGCTCAATTATATCTTCTTCAAACATTTGTGCAATGGAAGCTCCAAGATCTTCATTCTGAAGATGGAAAGTTTCATCCTCCCTTGTTGGTGCAGTTGGTACAAACAGCTCAGCTTCTTCATCCTCGTCAGAGTCAGAATAATAAAAATCAAATAGAGACTTCGCTGGTTTGGGTTCCTGATATGATACCTCTTGTTTTTTATACTGCTCATCCTCTTCATTTGTTAAGGTGTCATTGTGAAACTCTGGTACTCGAAAGCTTCATCAGTGTCATTTGCTCTGTGAGATATATAATTCAGGTTGTTTGTTAATTGTCTCGCTTGATCTGTTATTCTTTGTAAGGTTGCTTCTTGGTCTTCTATTTGACTCTGAAACATTTCAGCTATTGCATCCAACTTTTCGTGTTGTTTCTTGATCCAATCTTTTAGCATGTCAATCAATTGATCTTCCTCTGATGGTTCTAGTTCTTGATGAAGATCGTAGGTGGATGGTGGATAAGATGGAAAATAAGGTTCAGTGAAATATGTCGGTTCTTCGTACCTTGAAGAATTATGATAATTCTGCCACCCAGAATTATAGTAATGATTAATGCTCGGGTGGTGACCATCCAGTGATAGTTGTTGGGCAGGACAACATGCCTCAGAAAATCAGACTGTTTCTTCCTAAATTGGAGTGTATCTTCACCTTTTAAAATTCGTAATTCATTTATCACCCAACTTAGATCCATGTCAACCACCTGAAAAATAAAAGAAAATAATAATTACAGATAAAAAATAAAGAAAATTAGATACAAGTAAATCAGATAGCTTTAAAATTAATAACTCAAGAAAAATAAGTCTCAGGCAACGGCGACAAAAACTTGACCGGCGTAATCACACGCGTATAACGTAAGCGCACGTATCGTTCAAGTAGTATAAAAATATCGATCCCACGAGGACTTAATTCCTAATTTTGGTATTAATTGTTGATACTATTTATTTAAAGGTATCTAATTAAAGGGAGAAGAGAATGATTGCTTTTGGTTGGTTGAATGTGGATTTTGCTGAACAAATAAATAAATAAAAATACAAAAGAAAATACAAAGGAAAATAAACAAAAGACATAAAAATCTAGGGTTGTGATTCCACACAATATTATTCTATTGATGAATTGATTCTCTTATATATGTGTAATAAATTAGTTTGCTAACCTGGAACACGAAGATATGCAAAAGCCTCTTCCGATGGTCAGATGGAAATACCTAAAATAACCCAATTAATCATATTCATATGTTAATCAAGTCACCTAAATTCATTAAGTTCAAGTTCCAATTATGGATACCTGCGCCTGACATGTATATTCCTATCCTGTAAGGAAATCTATTGAAGGGTTATCTATCCTCAATGAAGATCGTGAGCTATTGAATCTAAGGTTGAAACCTAAAATCCATTTTCCAAGTTCATTTTAAGTTTACCACATCAATCTTATTGGTGATCAGACAACAAAAGTATTAAGCTTAAGATTCAATAAACAAACTAAAGAATTACCCAATATATAATTAAATCAATTATTAAGTATGTGAATATTGTGTTTCATAACTTCCCTAGAATAAAAAAAAATACTGGGGGTTATGGGATCCACCTTTACTAATTCTAATTTAGAAATCCCCCTTATTATAATATAGAAATTATCAGTGATATTACCAACCGACCATACAAGCGGTATCCTCATTAAGTTAGATTTTCAATTAAGTCCAACTGACCATAAAGGCGGTGTTATTATTTGTCCATAAACCAGTCATATAGGCGGTAATCATCTGTCATCTAAAGACTGGCCATATAGGCGGTGTCACATTTTGTCAAATAAATAAAACCAGCCATTAAGGCGGTAATCCTTTAATTTAAATTATAATTTACTTATTATAATTAAGGGAGATTGATCTAAACTAAAATAATAAAAGCTCCACCCTTCCCCTAGCGGAAATCTAACTACAAAACATAAAAGAAAAGAAAAGAAAAGAAACTACTACTATTACTGAAAATAAAAATAGAAAATTTAAATTACAAAAAATAAATAAACAAGATGCAATCCTTAAATTCCTTACAAAAACCTAAGTAAAGCATGAGAATTACAAATGAAATGGCTTGGTATTTATAGGAAAATCTAAAGGCTTCCACCAATTTCTCCACCAATTGCTCCACCAAACATGGCATCAAAAATGGCACAAAACATGGCACAAAATCTTCCACAAAACATGCAAGCATGTTTCGTGGAAGTTTGATAATTTTTAATTTTTATTATTTTTACTTTGAAAATGATTTTAATAATTACACATAACACACTTACGGATGTTTCATCAATTTCGGTCATGAAATCTTCCGAATGCGAAATTATTTTGTTCTTCAAAGTTGTAGATATTTGAGTCTTTTTTAATCTAAAACTTGAATCACCTCAATCCGATATCGGAGTAAAAATTTATGGCTAAAATACGACAGTTGCACAAAGTCAGAATTTCCGAAATTATACATCGCCATTTCAAGTTTCCAATCTCCAAAATCAAAATGTCAAGTCTCGTTTTTGCCCTTATTTGTTCCACATTTTATCCTAAATGATTCCATTGAGTCCCAATTTTATTTTATCAGCAAAATAAACTAAAACACATCAAAAAGTTCATCAAACCAGAGAAACTAAACAAAATATTAGGTAAAAGAGGCGGTAAATAGTGATATATTTTCCGCTCATCACCTCTGCAGTTGGTAGTCTCATGTATGCTATGTTATGGACGAGACCAGACATCTGTTTTTCAGTAGGTTTAGTCAGTAGGTTTTAGTCTAACCCAGGATTGGATCATTGGGTGGATCTGAAACACATTCTCAAGTATCTTAAGAGAACGGGAGATTATAAGCTTGTATATTCCGGTGAGGATATGATCCTAAGGGGATATACGAATTCTGACTTTCAGACAGATGTTGATTCTAGGAAATCAACATCTAGATCAATGTTTACCTTATGTGGCGGGTCTATAGTTGTTGGACCATTATGACCCATAGCATCACTATTTGTACAGAACATGGTGTTATTGTACAAATTAACTATGTGACAAAGGAAATTTCTCTTTTATCATTTGTAATTAGATTACCGGGATATATAAATGATAAAAGTCCATATGATTAGTTTCGGATTGATAAGATATGAGACAGTATCAATCAATGAAGGTTTAATCATTAAAATATCCATAGTCGGAGTATTATCGAGATTGGACATCGATAATGCAGAATAAACTAGTATTGCACTTGTGCGCGTTGTGGGAGCATAACAGCATAGTTATCATATATTTCAGTATTGGATACTTATTCAAGTGTAATAAGAGGTTGTGTTTACCGATGGTACGGAAACTGTTTCGCTCTGGATAGACCCCTCGGAATTCCATTGGTAGTATGACTATGTGTCTATGGAAGCCCGAATCAGGGTAGGTGTATTTGGTCTTAACCTGAGACTTGCATCGGTAATACTTGCGACAATCAATATACTTTGGTTTTCGTCATCCAGGGCTTTAACAGGTTCTGTGTACGCCTCTTCTGGGTATATTGAGAATCGTAGTGTATTGGGTGTGATGTCAAGATGGAAGTATCACTTCAGTCATATGGAGATGATGGTCACATAGGATACGGAACTAGTGCTCTTATATGCTGCAGCTATCGGGATGATATGACTAGGTCATGTTTATCCGATTATAGAGACTAGTTACCAGAGATTCGATATGTGCTTCGTACGGGGCAGACATAATTCCAGCCCCAGGCCTAGCATGTGACATCCGATACTGGATCGCAATACGCAATACTACGTATACTACGCCTGATATAAATTATATATTCCTTTAAGAATATTTCTGGAGAATTGGGTAGGCACGGTGCTTTGCTAAAAGCCAACCATGTCTTGTAAATCGGTAAAAACGTAGTACTAGGTACATATGTGTTCGGATAGTCCGACGACCAGATTTACTGCCAACATATCCAGGGATCTCATGGGTCGCTTCCTGAAGATTCACCGATGACGTATGACTCGCACATTATTAATCTGGGATTAATAAGTAGAGAGAAAATTAATCTAGGATTAATTACGGAGATATTTTATCTGGGATAAAATACTATTTAAAGAGAGAGAACGATTACTTTGGAATCAATCGATAAAATAATATATTCGATATATTAAACGAAATTAGATTTCGACGCGGAATTAAAATTGGATTTTAATTAGGGCGAACGAGTTAATTTAGAATTAATTCGTTAGCGATGTGAATAGTAATTTTACTAGGCATAATTATTTAATTAAATTTGATTTAATTACGTCGCAACAGAAAATTCGTTAATTCAGAATTAGCGAACCCGAGCCCGGGAGTGTTTGCGGGCCCACTCGGACTTCGGATCAATTGGGGCCCACAATTCACATCACACATCACTAGTCAACTTTATCACTTTAATGTGATGGAAGTTGGTGGTTGGTGGTTGAGTGTAGAACACACTAGTGTGATGGCTTGAAAGACATTTACCATTATTTTTTTTTTGGTATTTGACTTTCATTTTGTGTAATTAGATTACACAACACAAAACAACTCATCTTCTTCTCTCCCTATCTCCCTCTCACGGCCTTGGATCCATTTTTCTCTCAAAGTTCTTGGCTTGGCCGAGAACAAGAAGGAGCAAAAGGGGAAGATTTGTGGAAAATTTTTCCAAGATGCTAGCACATCCAATGGGTCATACAAAGGTGATAGGGAAACCCATTGATGAGCATGAAATCCATTCACAAAGCTTGGAGCTTGGAGCACACAAATGAGACCTTGACCGAAACACAAGGAGCACAAAAAGAGGGCTTGGCCGATGGCTTCAATGGAGGAGAAATTTTTTGTGTTCTTCTCATCGCAAAAGCCGATCAAAGTGAGTATTTCCGCAACTTTACTTTGATGTATTCGCACTTTTCATCGCTTAAATTGATCTTGGTTTGACCTAGAAAACCCAACAATAGTATGGTAGAGTATAAAATAATCTTACATTGCTGACTCTACCATGGAGGCTGAGTATGTAGCAGCTTCTAAAGCAGGTAAGGAAGCAGTCTGCCTCCGTAAATTCTTGGCAGATCTGGAAGTTTTTCCAAATATGGATAAATCACTCACACTTTATTGCGATAATAGTGGTGCAGTAGCAAATTCAAAAGAACCAAGAAGCCACAAGAGGGGAAAGCATATATAGAGGAAATATCATCTCATCATGGAGATAGTGCAGAGATGAGACGGTTTTGTCACTAAGATTACATCCGCAGAGAACCTGGCTGGTCCGTTTGCAAAGACCTTTTCAGCTAAAGTGTTTGAAGGTCACCTAGATGGTATATGATTACGTGACATATCTTATTTGCTCTAGTACAAGTGGGAGATTGTTGGAATATATGCCCTAGAGCTTCATGTAATGTAAACAGTTTTATATATTATGAAATAAAATGATGCATTATTCATTTATCAAAGTGTTTTGTTTAAATTTCGCATATTCTAAATTATCTTGATTACCCTAGATTACACATGTACCTTCAGACTTAGTGTATGAGTGTCATACACAAGATGATTTAAGTAATAAGTTGGTAATCGAAAATAGTCCATAGAGGGCAAACAAAGCAGATACTTTGTTTGTGGTTTATCTATAGCTGCGATCCATTCTATAATTGTATGGCGACCTTGATATGTGATCGTCCATGTGGAGACATGAGAATTGAGGCACCTTGTATGATGTGATTATATAGGACTGGACCCAAATAGAAATGACTTTCTTATAATATCCGTTAAATAAAGAAATTCATTTCAATCTACTAGATGATCATATATTGATTAATCGTAATCCCGAGTGTACTACAAACTCCTGCATGGCAGGCTATGTCCTTTGATTTACAAAGGTGAGGTTGGTGTAGCAGTCCCGACCAATAGCTACGTTCTTTGGGGTCATGGCTTGGTGTGTACCTAGAGACGTTTTACATAGACATTGAGTGCACTCCTTCTTGCGAGAAGTAGATTAGTATCTTCCATAAGGGTTGATTCGATACTTGAATAGTTAGAGCGCTCAAGTCTTTCTATTACGAATAGAAATATTAAAATTCATAATGGTTATGAATAAATCATTCATTAGAGAATCAATGGTACTTAAGGTAAAAATAATTAGAGGGGTATAACAGACATTGTGATCTAGCTCTAATTACGAGATACTCGTAAAAGGTTAATCCATATGTAGTGACTATAGCTATGGACATCGATATGGTTCGGCTTAATATATTATATGCGGCAACGAGAGTGCAAATTTGGGTTTTTTAGTGAAATAACACGGAGTTAATAATTCGAAATATTTAATTAAGAGCTTAATTAATATTTTGAGATTATTGGAGCTCGGAACCGTATGTCCATTTGGTCCTCGTGCTAGCTCAATATAATGTAGCGGATTTAGTATTATTGGATTGTCCAATTATATACTCAAATATGTAAAAATATTATTAATATGATTAATAATATTATTTTGTCACATTTGAAACTATATATTAAAAGTTAATATATGGTTTTAATAATTATATGATAATTATTGAATGCATAATATATGGTATTGAACAAATAATCATCATGTTCTTCTTCTTGTTTGGTACTCGGAAGTGAGGCTTATTTTTCTCACTGCCATAAATAGTTTTGTGAAAACAGAACTTGGTTTGGTTTCGTTTTAATCCAGTTTTTGTCCGACTGTTTGGGACTGTTCTGGGGCTGTTTCGGGGATTGATTTTTGTCTAAAACAGAAGAAAAATTACAGTGGTGGTACTGGTTACATTCGGCCACTCAAAGGGAAGGGCATAAAATTTTTCAAGTCCGTTAACGTGCTTCTGCTTTGCAAGGAAATTGTTTCGTACAGTAATGAACATAAACTCTTATACAAACAAATACATATATCGTAACAACCAGAAGTGACACAACCATAATACTCTTATGATGTTGATAGTCTGAAATATGTCAATCTCTGTCATCATTCAAAATCGAAAATGTAAAACAATCTCTTTCAAAAACCATTTCGAAAATACATTTGAAAAACATTTTTACTATAAACAAAAATCATTTTCAAAATCCATCATTGTAAATCCATATCGAGCATCTAGTATAACTCAGCTGGATGAAACATAACAAGCGCCCAATCCCCAAATCCCGCGCACAAATTGGACAATAAATGAAACGATCCACTGTCAACAGAGGGTCGGGTCGGTCTACTACAGTTGGACAAACCCCTATACAAGCGCCATAGCAGAAATATATCATATCAAATTAAAAATCTGTTAAAAAATATACAAGCACTTTGACGAAAACATATCATATCGAATAATATCATAAATAATATTGAAATGCATCAAAATCAAAGTGTAATTCTTTTAAAATCATTATTCCATCTAAATATAAATATGTGTAAATCAAAATAAATCGTTGATGCAAATTTTTCAAAATACATAACGAGTGTCCATTGTTCAGTCACTCACACAGACCAGACAGTGTACGGACCATGTCGACAGGGTGGTGGGCCAACCATTTTTTGATGGTCTGGACCCTATAACAAGTGCCCCTGCCAAACCGGAACGAAACATATACAAGTGCCACGGTGGGTAAAAATATAAAATCATCAAGCACCGTGACAGAAATAGATTTTTGAGCGTCTTGACGGAAACAAGTTTTACGGTTTTGAAAAACATCAAATCATTTTCGAGCACCGAGACATAAATATATTATCAAGCAACTCGACGGAAACATATCGACAAATCTCAAAATATGAAAACATGAATCAAGCGTCGAGGCGGAAACATTTCTTTATCCTATATAATGAAAATCAAAATATCTAAAAAACTTTCTTTCTTTCTTCTTTTGTTTCCTTTTTCTTTTCAAAACACTTTTATGTCAAAAATTGAATACCAAGTATTCAAAACATGGTTCAAAATATCAATTCACAATTCAGACTATCAACATCATATAATTACTTGTACCTCAGAACACATTAAATTTGCATTACTTACTTATACAAATACTTATATAAACCATATACTTTTAACTTAGTATACATATACACATACCTATATTCATAGTATACAAACATATACAGATAATCCAAATCACCCATATCAATCAAAACCATTGCATATCGTACCATTTACGAGAAATCAAATCAAATAGCAAACATAAGACCTATATGGTCTATTCACAACATAAAACTTACCTTGATTATCAGATACCCTATAGTTGCAGTCACCGACACCTAAACCTTCACTCTGATATCACAACTGTAACATCCTCAAGAGGCAGGATGCTACCGGCATGAGATAATATTGACCCATCTCCATAAACCTCTAAATTTACAAAAACTCCGTCATGATATATCCTAAAACTGGACAACATGTATCTCAGTCCCGCATCAAAACGAACCTAAAATAAATATCATATATCAAAATGGACCTCAGGTCCATACCAACACATCAAAATCTTCACATATGGGCTCCGTGCCCATTTCATCTATCAACACTCAAGGGCTCTACCCAAAACATCATAAAAAATCAAAACATTTACTGAATATTTGCAAACATCATGCTCAGCATGAAAAATAAAATATTAATCCCAAATCGTACACTAATAAAGCATATCCCAGGGCACTTGCGAGGGTGAGTTCCGCTTGGGTGATCTGTATCTTGAGCATGACTTCTAAAGCTGAAATGGTTGACCCATCTGGCTGTAAACTAGCAAGCTGATTTGGTGTGAGTTATAAAAACACAGTAAATAACCATGCTATCACTACAAACAGAACATAAAAGTCAACCACATCAAAAGTCTTTTAGAATTAAAAAGCTATTACGAGTTTTAGGATTATCAGTTTTTTATTGTCCTTTATACTTTACCCATATTAAATTTTCATATTTACAAATTTACATGTTGTCAATATCATGACCAGAAATTCAAAGCATGGATTCGAAATCACAAAGTACGTCACATACATCGAAACCATTTCAGTGTTGAAACATGAAGTCACATATTAATACTTATCATAAGTAAATATCTTTGAAATATCATCAATTCGATAAATCAAATAAACTTTCTTTTATTCGATTACAAACTATCTTCCATACCAAAACAAACTTACTTCAATACTAAAACAAACTTTCTTCTACTTCCTTTAAAAACGATAACCTTACAATAGTTTGACATTCATGATTCATATGCATTTACACATACCATAACATATTTCTCTTATATTCATGCAAATAAAATCTCAGAATTCTTACACATGCATACATACCAATACAACTTAGCAAACACGCTTTAAAACATCTGATATTCACATCACTGTTAAAATCATTCATTCACTTAACATAAGCATACATTATCCATATTTGTTATGAGTTCTATCATACACATACATACACTCAGACATACATGCAATCATCGTTCAACCAACCATGAAGCACACATAACAACCAATACATCATGAAGCACATAATCAAACAACACACATATATGGCTGGCTTACACATACAATGCTCGTATGAGACTCATTGCCTAATTCAGAATAGGTATGAGATGAATGTCGTCCGAACTGATTTCTAACCAGCTCGACTTCTACAACACGAGATTACCATACACACATATCACGTGACACGATTTCATCATATGATCTCACATACACAAGCACATACATTTCAAACATTGATTATCATCCAGTATACATACGTATATATATCAAGCATATGAACATACCTATTACTTCTAGAATTCTTATTAGAAGCATTCATTCATAAACACATCAATTCACACACATACTTTACCCATTCAAAGAACTTAGCTTATACCAATTTAGAAATCATGATTTGTTCCATTTATTATATGCATATACAAATACATATTCATATACTTATAGATGCTTATGCATATACTTTTACATACTCATATATTTACATACACGTATATGTATCGTTACCAATTCTTACACTTCTATACATCCATACATCCACATAAACATCAAGCTCATTCCATATCTTACTTCATATCATACCAATAACAAAGTTCCATACCTGTGGTGGTTGATTATCATAACCATGCGTAACCTCGAACATTGTTTTCAAGAATATCTCTTATATATTCTCGTTTTATCCTAAACACTTCAATCGTATATATATATATATATATATATATATATATATATATATATATATATATATATATATATATTTAAAACACCAATCAATTATTCAAGCACTCATCGCATGAGTTACTTACCTGGCTTCGGGAACACTTCAGGTCCTAGTAAAATCTGTCAAAATAAATGACGAAATGCCGTCAGAATCACGATTTACGGTATTCTCGACTTAACTATGATAAAATTTTGGATCTTTCTAGAAGAACCAAATCAAGTCTGATTATTCCAATTATATCAGTTCCATTACTCTTAAAATATCAATACAAAATATTCCAAGACACTAGTTCACTTAAATTCTCGGTTTACGTATTTTTCAAAAATCTTCCAAAAAAATTTCTGCAAATGCTACGGAATGGTCCCGAACCCTTCGAACCTACCCAGATTTATTCAAATATTATCGTAATATCATTTACAACTCATAACTATCATTAAAATCAAGACACATCATTACACGTGAAAACCCACTTTTACCGTAAACTTACAATTTCTATCGGATCGATAAACTCTTTCCATTTTCACTTTCTACCAAATGCACATATTAAATATTCTTAGTTTCAAATAATTCAATTTATATCAATATGCTACTTTACGAAGCTACGGGAAATATTTGAATTTTTAATGAAAACTTGAAATTTACGAGTTTTTACCAGGAGGTCTTACCTAGATTTCGAGGGCATATACAGACTCCAAACGATCACAAAACTGTGATGGAATAGAAGGAATGATGATCGGTGCTACTGTTCACCATGGGTCACTATTCATCTAAATCAGCTTTCCTCATTTTGTGTTCAACCGTGCACTGAATGGAAAATACATCACCGCCATCTTACAGTACTCTTCGGGAGCTTTGATTTGGCAGGTGGCTCCGATCATGAAACGAATGGATGAGCAAAGATCGACAAACTAATATTGTGCGTTTCTCCTCTTGTTCTCGGCATTATCAGGATCATGGGGGCTGCCGCCAGCCACCACGTGATGGAGGGGTGGCTAGTGCAGCCCTGTAACATCCCCGATCCGGGAGATGTTATCGGCAGGGGGATAGACCGTAATAACCCCATAAGCCTCTGACTCAAAAATCATAACAATGCTATTACTCGTTCCTCTAATTATTTATCATAAGTATGGGTCTGTAGCCCAAATTAACAACTGAACATGCAAACTAACTTTAATTACTGAAAATATAAATACACATCTCTTTATAATGACTGACACATAATCAGGAACTAACTTATGACTTCTATTTGACTTGACTGGACTCTCACTCTTTCTGACTCGAACTGGTGGACTCCAACCCTAGTGACTGCATCAGTATCCGTCCTCCTGAGAATACCTGCAACCATAGAAAACTGGTAGTGGGGGGTTAGATCGTTGAACGATCTAAGGGAGTGGACTATAAAACTGAAATGCTAAAATAAATTCATTTGGTTCTAAAACTAAGGTTTCTATGAAATAACTTATAGGAAAACCCTTTTTTTCTGCAAACTTCTTTTGAAACCTTTTTAGTAAAAGCTTTTCTTTCAAAAATCTGCTTTTGAAAGTCTGGTTTTTCTAAAAAACTGTTTACTGAAAATCTGATCACTATGAACTGCTATGTATCTGAAAACCTTGACGTATGAGGGCGTTACGTATCGTCGTCCCCCCATATGCCTAACTGTAGCAAGTAGTGTAAATCCATGACTTTGGGGCGTTATGTATCGCCGTCCCCCAAAGCATGCCACTACTGTCTCTGAAACTGGTAGTCTTGGGGCGTTACGTATTGCCGTCCCCTAATCCACAAAACTAGAACTGGGGGTGCGGATCTATGCTACCACCCAAGCTCTGAAACAATAGTCTAGGGGCGTTACGTATCACCGTCCTCCTAGCCCTGCTATATGATCTGGGGCGTTAAGTATCGCCATCCCCCCAGTCCTCTACATGTGCACATGTTCTCTGTTTATCAATTCCATCTCTGTATAAGTTACATACTGGGGTGGGTTTTTCCCCCATGCCCTGAAAAACATAAAACTTGTTCTAAAAACATTTCTTTCTCAGATATTACTTAAATCATTTCTCAAATATGCTGAATAGAACATAACTGATAATAAAATGGCTAACGCCCTAAAACAGAAAAGTAAGTCTGAATTGATCACTTAATCAAATCAATTTGAGAAAAGAGGTCCACTCACTGTTTTGGAATCTGGCTGGTATTGGATCTTTTATCAAAGAAAGTTGTGATTCATGTGGATAATCTAAGATTGGGAATATGATTAGCATAAATGTAGTAAAATAATCCTCGATACTTCACAATTCTTAAAGATACATCCCTATATTATATACACGAGGCTTATGATGATCATAATTTGTTATAGGATATATACAACTGATACGAGTCCCTAAATGTGGTCTCTTACACGCTAGGACGGAACTACAGGGGTTTAAAACTGATTCAGGGAAATTATGTGCCTTGCATCGCGATGCAAACCCTTGTGCGTCATGACGCGCAACGTCCAAAAGCATGTCATCATTTTCCTTTTGCGCGTCGCGACTCAAAGTTCTTCAGCGTCGCGACACGATTTGGATTTCCAGGATTCTGTTTCTCTTCTTTAAGTTCATCCAAAGCTCAAAACATCAAAATCCTCTCCATACCAACACTTCCATGCCAAAAACCAACACACAATACATCATCTTACACTCAATTTCACATTTATTAAACCACCAATTCATCAACAACTCAACTTTTAATCTATCTTATAAACTTCCCAAAGTTATGTCCAAAACACCACAAATTAGAATTCATCAATATTTCCATTGTTTTAATTGTCAAAAGTCATACTATCATCATCACAACTGAGCACCCAACATAATACAAGCATTAACTCATCAAAACTAAAAAATTCATAATTAGTGTCATGAATTCTTACCTCTCTCTTTCTTGGTTTTCTTCATTCTCTAAACCCTCCATTGATGCACATCTTCTCATTCTTTGCTTATTTTCTCCTTTCTTCTTTCTTTTCTTTCTTTTCCTCTATTCTTCTTCCTATTATTTTCTTCTCTTCCTCCTTTCTTTCTCGGTTCTTGTTCTCCTTTCTCCTTTCCATTTATTTTAATTTTGTGATTAGTGAATATTGAGCCCTTTATATAGTGAGGTACCTTGATATTTGGGAGTTTGTGGAAAAGTGTAGAAGTGTGTGGAAAATTTGGGATTTTTGGGATTTTTGCAATTGACCCGAAATTACTATTCATCCAAATTTTAACTTTCATATTTGACCTATTTCTGATTCAATTTTGGAAAAATGTTCAACGCGGAAGTTGTAGGTCTCGATATCAAATTTCCAACAATATAAAATTCATAGAAAACAAAGTTTGTATGAGAAAGTTATGGGCTAAAAACCGTAGGTTGTCTTGTATTGAAGCATCGTACAATTCGGTATCGGAACTTCGAAAAGTATCAATCGTCCCCCAAGGTCACTTCATGAGTGCGTACATGTTCAATATAATTTATGTTATGAGTATTTATCTCAGAATGAAACGGTAGTCAAAATTTATTGATCGAAAAGGTTATCGGTCGTTACAAATTCTCCCCCCTTAATAGGATTCGTCCTCGAATCCTTTCTGGTGTCTAACTTGCGGTTTTCCTAGTTTCGAGAATATCTATAGATTTTACTACACTTATCTTCTTGTTTCCAATCTTTACTAGTTACTTGGTCATCCTCTTTTCCCTTTTCTAAGTTCTCGTTTCGTAAGACTTATGCTGAGTATCATTGACTACTTCTTTCCTGGTACATTTGGCTCTTACTATAGATTCTGATATCTCCATAGTTGTTCTTAGTATTTCTTTGCTCCACTTGTCCAACACGATCTTAATATTCTTTCTCATCATTTAGTTATTAACTTTATATACACTTCTTGCAACCTTCAATAGTTTATGAGCTTCTCTCTTCATGTTCCAAAATTTATGCCTTTCTAATGGGGCTTGGGGTTTTCTAACTTACTGATATTTTCTATCGACACCACTTGTACCTAAAGTGTTACTTCTTGACAATTTTCTTTATGGTCCCTCTCGATTTGGTTCTGGTTAAAGCTTATATTCTTTCCAATATTCTGAAACTCGAGAATTTATTTTTCTATGACAATTACAGCTTCGCAATAAATTAGATTTTCGTCTCCGTACTATGATAAAAATCTACAAGGCTACCCATACCCGTGGCCATAACCGTCCCAATCCTATAGTGGTTTGGTCAATCTTAGGCTAGGGCTGGGTATTATATGGTTACTGACCAAGATTACCTTATTGTTACTTACTTTGTCTTCACTTATTAATTATTCTCTCTTACCGTCGTTATACCTTAACAGTTTCACTCTCTAACCTTTTCTTAGTACTCCTTTCATCCTCCGCTTTATTCTATTATCTACTGAGAATTTTTTGGTCTATGTCTCTGTCTTCTGTCCAAAGGAATATCATTCTTCTTTTCATTGACTCCTTAGAATCTCAGTCATTACTTGCCTACTTCCTTATTTTGCATTGCTCCATCTGGATGACTTCTTTTCTGATTCTTTTACCCAGGGCTATCACTAACTCTTAATTCATTCTTAAACTACATCTAAAAGTCCCATGTCTTTGGTCTTTCTTTACTATTCTTTTACGTTTACTCATCTTCTATACTTGATTGCATGCTAGGATGCCTCCTCTTTATTGTCTTTCATACTATAGTAAACTTATTTTCTCGGTTCTATACCATACTATATTTCTGTCAATGCTTACTTAGTATCTTCTCATATTTGTTGTTGCGCCTTGACAATTTCACTTTCAATCCTTGTGTCAGCTAACCTTTTCATTTACTATTCTACTTCGTTCTATAACTAAAACTGCTATGGGTTATATCTCTAGTCCTTTATTCGAAGGATATTTGTTCTCATATGTCCTTGGTTATGCTTAACGATGTCCTCTTACATTCTTATCACTACTTAACTAGTATTTCTTCTCTTTATTGCCTTATCTAATAGCTCCTCTTTAAATTTCTTACTTAGGCTATCTTTTCCTTTCTTTTTATTCTGTTTTGTTGCTGTTAGTAAGAATCTTGTGTTTTGATCAGTTATCAATATACTTATGCTTGCTTTTGGAGTATCTCAAGGTTACACTTCAGGTCCATCTTTGTTACTGATGTCGATCGAGGGTTGGGAGGGTGGGAACTTGCTTTGAGGCTCCTCTGTTACGGTGATCTGGTGACACCTACTCTTTACTTAGGACTCTCGTGCATACATGTCTGGTGTCTTTTTCTATACTAGGTATTATTGCTAAAACTTATTTGTCTTGCCTTTTCTAACCTTACTCCTGATCATTTACATCAATCAATCACTCTGCATCCCATATGTAGTCTTTCTAAGAGCATACCTCTAAATAAGTTCCTTATATTGTCTCTTTATCCTTTCTGTTACGTAACTCTCTGTGGTTACTATGTTCTTTCTCTGGATAATACTATAATCTCTTGGTTATCTTTCCTAAGAGACACATTCTGCTACGAAGGTTCATTTCTTATCTTAGTTGCTCAAACTCCTTACTCATTTAATCCCTTGAAAACTCTATTTACTTCGATTACTAAGGACATCTTCTACTAAATCTTTGATCCATACACTACTATTTACCTAAAATCTTTCTTCTCAATACATGAGATTCTTTATAAGTTGTTCACTATGTTCCTACGAATTATTCTCAATGATCTTTTTGTACTTCCAATATCTTTACTTTCTTTAGGGTTCCTTATTTCTATCCGGACATATTGCGTATACCAGACCCTATCACTCTACCCACTGCAGTCACTGACTCCCTAGACCATGCTCTGATACAATCTTTGTAACATCTCTGATCCGGGAAATGTTACCGGTACGGGATAGACCGTATTAACCCCATAAGCCTCTGACTCAAAAATCATAACAATGCTTTTACTCGTTCCTCTAATTATTTATCATAAGTATGAGTCTGTAGCCCAAATTAACAACTGAACATGCAAACTAACTTTAATTACTGAAAATATAAATACACATCTCTTTATAATGACTGACACATAATCAGGAACTAACTTATGACTTCTATTTTACCTGACTGGACTCTCACTTTTTCTGACTCGAACTGATGGACTCCACTTTTTCATAGAAATAAGGAACCCTAAAGAAAGTAAAGATATTAGAAGTACAAAAAGATCATTGAGAACAATTCGTAGGAACATAGTGAACAACTTATAAAGAATCTCATGTATTGAGAAGAAAGATTTTAGGTAAATAGTAGTGTATGGATCAAAGATTTAGTATAAGATGTCCTTAGTAATCGAAGTAAATAGAGTTTTCAAGGGATTAAATGAGTAAGGAGTTTGAGGAACTAAGATAAGAAATGAACCTTCGTAGCAGAATGTGTCTCTTAGGAAAGATAACCAAGAGATTATAGTATTATCCAGAGAAAGAACATAGTAACCACAGAGAGTTACGTAACAGAAAGGATAAAGAGACAGTATAAGGAACTTATTTGGAGGTATGCTCTTAGAAAGACTACATATGGAATCATGCTTGAAGGAAATAAATTTTGCTTAAATCCTATCGACTCTTCATTTAGTTTTAGTCTTGCTACACTCTCATTTACTATAAACTCTGGTATTATCCTTTATTAGCTAACTATGTGTCTCTGATTCTCACCACTATAGATTTTGGCATTATGTTATCTATCTATATCTTCATTCTGTCTCTTACTCCTCTTCCTAACATTTCTTTTCTCTTCTTATATTCCTGGGTGGGTACTCATGGGACTTTACTACCTATATGAAGTACTTGAAGACCATTAGTTCGGCTTGAATGAGTGTTCTGAGGATTGAAGGGATCATACTTCTAGGCATTGTATTACTTGTTCGGACTTTTCTATTCTCTTGTATATTCTTGGGTAGATATCCTCAAAATCTCTATGCCTTATTCCATCTTCTTACTATTCTTTATCTCTGGCTACTTATACTCTTATGCATCATTCTATACTTTTTTATAGCTTTCCTTTCCCACACCCCTGATAACCTTTCTTAAAATCCTATTGTCTAGTTCCGTAGCTCGTTTATTCTTCTGGTATTGAATCAGTATAACTTTAAGAGGATTTCATAACTTGTATCTAGAGTGTAATTGTTCTTACGAGGAATACTATTTGAACGATCTAAGAAAGCTTACTAACCTTTCTATGGAACTTTAAGGACGTACTCGAGGATCGGATACTGGGGAGGTAGTGCCTCGCATACGAGTATCCCGGACATATTGCGTATACCAGACCCTATCACTCTACCCACTGCAGTCACTGACTCCCTAGACCATGCTCTGATACAATCTTTGTAACATCCCTGATCCGGGAAATGTTACCGGTACGAGATAGACCGTACTAACCCCATAAGCCTCTGACTCAAAAATCATAACAATGCTTTTACTCGTTCCTCTAATTATTTATCATAAGTATGGGTCCATAGCCCAAATTAACAACTGAACATGTAAACTATCTTTAATGACTAATAACATAAATACACATGTCTTTATAATGTCTGACACATAATCATGAACTAACTTACGACTTCTATTTTACCTGACTGGACTCTCACTTTTTCTGACTCGAACTGATGGACTCCAACCCTAGTGACTGCATCAGTATCCGTCCTCTCGAGAATACCTACAACCACAGAAAACTGGGAGTGGGGGGATAGATCGTTGAACGATCTAAGTGAGTGGACTATAAAACTGAAATGCTAAAATAAAATCATTTGGTTGTGAAACCAAGGTTTCTATGAAATAACTTATAGGAAAACCTTTTTTTTTCTGTAAACTTCGTTTGAAACATTTTTAGTAAAAGCTTTTGTTTCTAAAATCTGCTTTTGAAAGTCAGGTTTTTCTAAAAAACTGTTTACTTAAAATCTGATCACTGTGAATTGCTCTATATCTGAAAACCTTACCGTGTGAGAGTGTTACGTATCACCGTCCCTCAATACGTCTAAATATAGCCAGCAGTGCAAATCCATGACTTTTGGGCGTTATATATCCCCGTCCCCCAAAGCATGCCACTACTGTCTCTGAAACTGGATGTCTTGGGGCGTTACGTATCACCGTCCCCCAAGCCAAAAAACAAGAACTATGGGGTGCAGATCTATGCTACATCACATGCTCTGAAACTAGGGTCTAGGGGCGTTACGTATCGCAATCCCCCTATCCATACTTTAGGATCTGTAGGCGTTACGTATCGCTATCCCCCCAGTCCTCTATATGTGCACATGTTCTTTATCCGTCAATTTCATCTCTGTATAAGTTACATGCTATGGTGGGTGTAGGCACTGCATTTTTGCATATAAGTCCCTATGATGGGTCTTGTATGTAGGCACTACCTTTTAAGTTGCGGAAGCCACGGGAAACAGACGTCGGAAGGGAAAAGACAGAAATCAGTATTTTGTTGGATTTTTATTCGATCGTTGTTCTTCGGATTAGCTTGTTGGACTTCCGTTTTAAAACACACCCTTAGCCCACACATCACTAAGACACATACCAAGCCCATCTCACCCAAGCCCAATCCAAAAATAATTAAAACATTTAAAATACATGTCACAAATTAAATTAAATTAAAATCAATTAAATTATATTAAAAAAAATTAAATTAAATTAAATTAAATTAATTCCTAAATTAAATAAATTAAATTCCTAATATTAAAAAATTACATACCAAATTAAATAAATCACTCCCTTAATTTAAGATATTCCACCACCAATACAATTATTCTTTCTCTTTTTAAACTAATCCATCCCAAATTGATTTCTTTCCTTATTCAAAAAAATCCATGCAAACCCTAATACCTTCCCTCTCTCTATATAATCAGGACAAAAACTAAACCCTAGGACATTGGCCAATCCCCACGGCACAAACAAAAAAAAATAAAACAAAGAAACCCTAAACACTTTATCCCCCCTCTCTCTCTCACGCCTCTCTCTCGCTCACAAACAAAACCTAAACAACCCCCACGTATCCCTTACCCTACTCAACGTCACAAACCCCACACGTTTCTAAAGCCTCACGCCAAAATCCACCCCTTCACCAAGCAATTCACGTCTAACCCTTCACTCAGCCTGACCGAACCACCCTTCAACCTCACTCAAAACCATTCACGCTTAGCCACCTAAACCCCACTCACGCAGCAACCAATTCAAACTCCACTCACGCAGCAACCAATTACCAATTCATGTAGCTACAAATAGCCCATACACTCACGCCAACACCTTCACAGCCTGCCCTTCACGAAAGCCACCTGCCCACGCACAAGCCCTTTTCACGCCTAGCCTTCATCAGCCCCACAGATTCCTCAACACGTTCAGCCAAACAACCTCTCATCCAGCCGAATCACAAAGAAACCATCATGCTTTAAGACTCACGTCAAATGCACACTGCAACACGTTCACATTCACTGAATATATGCCCACGAAACCAAACCCCAAACTGCCGCACACAGCCCCCATCTACTGCACCGAATTACACCTTAAACTAGCCCTCACGTTCACTGCAAATCACAGCCCAACCAGCCCATAGTTCACGCCACAAACAGCCCCACAGTTGCCCCTATTTCCCTTCAAAGCAGTCCTCAAACTGCACCCCTAAAATACCGCAAAACAGTCCCCAAAAACTGCACAACCAGAACATCAAAAACTGCAACGAAAACTGCCCCCAGACCAGTCCAGATAACCCACAAAACAGTCCCATAATTACCAAATAAACTGACCAGAAAATACAACAAAAACAACAGTGAAACGGAGTGAAAACAACACCCCAAACAGTGAAACATCGAGGAAAAATGTTGGATTAGTAAACCAGAAAAGTTACGGAACATCAACCCTTCCTACGGCCGTGTAACGCGCTTTCGAGAGACGACAATAGAGGTTAGACCTGAGGGCACCTTCTCTATTTATTATCTTTTGTTTCTTTTATTTAATTTAATATATTATCGCATGAGAGTCATTTATTGAGGCATGATGTGATTTCCGGATGAACGGAATATGTGTTCTCTCTTGCGGTATATGGGATGGAAACCCGGACGTAAATTCCATGGCCGAATCCGAATAGACGGTAGTGCGGTTTGCACTCGGGATACAATCTCATGTACTACTTAAGAGACACACGTATTTCGTTTCATCCAAACATGTATGCGAGCATGATTTACTCTAGTATGTTATTTATTTATCTTTAAGCATGATTTAGTTGTTTATTTTTAAGCATGATTAGTTATTCGTTTTGCGTTTGGAATTTGCATTAAGTTTATGTTGTTGTTTGCTTTTCACATTATATAATTGAAATATGTTCATGAGATTGCCGTGTGTTGTCGTGTGTTATGAGGACTTACTTTCCAAGCATGCAAACTTAGACGTAGGATTTATTTTTATGAACATGAACTATATATAGGTTGTTCTTAAGCATGTTGCGTAGATTCGGTTAAGATATTGCACAAATCATATCATTACAAGTGGCATAAGTAAGGGACCATTCCGAACCCAACAGGTTTGAGGTCTTCCCTTGCGAGGGGTGAGTGCGGCCTTAAATCTTTGTCCCGGTTCACACCGGGTGGCGATTCCATGTTATTTCTCCGGTTTAGTTCCCCGCGAGCTATTCCGTACTCCCAACTAGGTCGCGAGCCTAGAACAGCGTTACCGATTTCTGTGTCCCACAGTCTGGCGACTCCACTAGGGATAGAGAATCGGCCCCGAAATAATGTCTTGTGATGTTTATGATTTGTGCTTTAGTTAACCGTGTCTATAGTGGGTTGAAAGGGGTTTAACTCGTTGTGATTTGTGCTTTAGTTAACCGTGTCTCTAGTGGTCACACACCATAACTCGTTGGCACGTACCGTAAGGTATTAAAAAGGTGCGTTCACTTGGTCCCTTGAACCCTTGAGTGGGGAGTCCTAGTTGTGGACAATCATTCATCAGCGAGAGCCTTTATCCGCACTCCCATAAACCCGCATGAGAACCATAGTTGTATATCCTTTAGAAGCTGCCCCTTTATGCTTTTGATAACCACATGCATATTATATCTCATACATCGCATGCATCTCATGCATACACGCATCATGTTAACCCCGTGTCTTAAAAGCCATCATAGATATCCGTTGGGTTAGAGAAAAAAAATAGATTTGTCAAAAAGAGTTTAGCAAACATGGATAGCGAGGAAAATGAAATCGAGAAACAGAAAACCTTACGGCAAGGATAGAAAGACCATTTGGGGGGCCTTCAAAAAAAAGGAGAGAAAAAAAAAAGAAAAAAAAAAAAAAGAAAAAAAAAATAGAGAAAGAAAAAAATTTGTTTTTTTTTTTTTTAGTCCTTGATAGTTAGACATAAGTCCGATGATGAAACCGTTTGCTTTAGGGAGAAATCTTAGAAACGATAAACTCTTGATGTGCTTTTATCTGATGCTTTGAATTGTTGATCTATGCTAGACTCGTAAGCACTTCACTATAGGTTCTTAGCGGTGAAAACCTGAGTAGTTGGCAAGGTGACTAGTTGAAGAAATTACGGGTCGATGAATGACCGTTTGCTTAGATGTCTATCCTGAATTCCTTGTGTTATGATGTGTGGTATGGTTGAAAATAAAAGTCTCTAAAGAAAAGAATTGAACCACCTATAACCGATAAGCGTGAAGCTACCCATGGGCGAGTATTAGGACCACCATGAGGAGAAATGCTACCTTAAAGGGTAGGTGTGTTGAAAAAAAAAAGAAAAAGAAAAAGAAAAAAAGAAGTGCAAAATGAAAAGAGACAAAGGAGAAGAAAGATAAAACCATACCACATTGAGCACGAAAAAGCAATTGCAGAGCCTAACTGAGATATCTAGGTTGGTTTGACCCATCGATCCCGATTTTTGAAACGAAATCATCGAGTTAGCTTACCTGAGGATTAAGCTGTGAAAGAACCTTTGCACACACACACTTTGAGTCTGGCTTAGATCATTTATCCAAAGACTTGGATTTGAGTTGCATTGGGTGTTTTGAAAGTTCTCTGGTTTCATTACTGAACATTCTTTGAGGACAATGATATGTATAACTATTAGGACTATTTCGTAGCATGTAATATAATATGATGATATGGAAGGCCCCACCACATGGTTCATCTTGACCAAGTGCAAACCGCGAAGAGCAAAAAGTTAAACCAAGTCTGGGGGCGATCAGTCTACCACCTTGTGAATCAGCAATACAACGAGCCATGAGACCGGAGAGAAGACTGTGCAATCACATGGAGAACTGGCGGAAGACCTAACCCAACGGAATAGGAAATTCATTCATGCATGCATGCATACACGTAACATATTTTGCTTTCTTTTTTTGTGTGTTTGTTTTGTTCTGTATTCACAGGTTTCAAAGAAGAAAAAGAGAAAGCAGCAAAGACAAGCCAACTAAAATCAGCAACATATGAGTAGTAGTTTCGGGGATGAGTCCCAGGGTTGAAGCCCATATCAGTTTCAGTCTTGGGGATGAGTTCCAAGGGTGAGGCCCATATCAGTATCAGTTTGGGGCGAGGCCCACATCATTCTGGGGGCGGGGCCCACATCAGCATCAGTCTGGGGGCGAGGCCCACATCAGCATCAGTCTGGGGGCGAGGCCCATATTAGCATCAGTATCAATCTTGCCGGGTATGGCACTATGGGGGCGAGGCCCACATCATTATCAGTATCAGTGTTGCCGGGTATGGCACTCTGGGGGCGAGGCCCATATTAGCATCAGTTTCAATCTTGCCGGGTATGGCACTCTTGGGGCGAGGCCCACATCATTATCAATATCAGTTTTGCCAGGAATGGCACTCTGGGGGCGAGGCCCACATATTTATCAGAATCAGTCTTGCCGGGTATGGTACTCTGGGGGCGAGGACCACATATTTATCAGAATCAGTCTTGCCAGGTATGGCACTCTTGGGGCGAGTCCCACTTTAGTTCAGAATCAGTCTGGCCGAGAATGACACTCTGAGGGCGAGGTCCACTTTAGTTCAGTATCAGTTTTGCCGAGAATGGTAATCCGAGAATGTAGTAAGGTTCGAGAATGAACAAACCGAGAATGGTAATCGGAGAATGGAGCAAAATCCGAGAATGGAGCAAGGTTCGAGAATGAACAAGCCGAGAACGGTAATCCGAGAATGAAGCAGATTCGGGAATGAACTAGCCGAGAATGGAACTACGAGAATGGAAACACAGTTCGGGAATGAACAAGCCGGGAATGGCACTCCGAGAATGGAAACACAGTTTGGGAATAAACAAGCCAGACAGTCTTTCCAGATATGGCACTCCGGGTATGGAGACATCAGTATCAGTTTTGCCGGGTATGGCACTCCGGGTATGGAGACACATTATCAGTATCAGTTTGGGGTCGAGGCCCACATCAATATCAACTTGGGGGCTAGGCCCATATTATCAGTATCAGTTTGGGGTTGAGGCCCACATCAGTATCAGCTTGGGGGCGAGGCCCACAGCATCAATATCAGATTTGGGGATGAGTCCCAGGGTCGTGACCCACATCATCAGCAGTTTTGGGGATAAGTCCCATGGTCGAGGCCCACGTCAGTATCAGTTTTGGGGATGAGTCCCAGGGTTGAGGCCCACATCAGCATCAACATCGGTTTTAGGGATGAGTCCCAGGGTTGAGGCCTACATCAGTATCAGTTTCTGGGGATGAGTCCCAAGGTCGAGGCCCAAGACAGTATCGGTTTCGGGGATGAGTCACAGGGTCGAGGCCCACATCAGCATCAGTATCAGTCTCGGGGGTGAGTCCCAAGGTTGAGGCCCACATCAGTATCAGTTTCAGGGATGAGTCTCAGGGCCGAGGCCTACATCATCATCAATATCAGTTTCGGGTAGCGTCCCAGGGTCGAGGCCCATTTTGTCAGCGGTATTGGGATGTGTCCCAGGGTCGAGGCCCCCGTTGTCGGTTGCAGCTATTGGGATGCGTCCCAGGATCGAGGTCAACTGCATCATCATTTTCGGGATGTGTCCCAAGGTCGAGGCCCATATTTTTTCGGTGGTATTGGGATGCGTCCCAGGGTTGAGGCCCCCGATATCGGTTGCAGCTATTGGGATGCGTCCCAGGATCAAGGTCAACTGCATCATCATTTTCGGGATGCGTCCCAGGGTCGAGGCCCACATTTTGTCAATGGTATTGGGATGCGTCCCAGGGTCGAGGCCCCCGTTGTCGGTTGCAGCTATTGGGATGCGTCCCAGGATCGAGGTCCACTGCATCATCATTTTCAGGATGCGTCCCAGGGTCGAGGCCCCCGTTGTCGGTTGTAGTTATTGGGATGCGTCCCAGGATCGAGGTCCACTGCATCATCATTTTCGGGATGCGTCCCAGGGTCGAGGCCCACACATTGTCAGCGGTATTGGTATGCGTCCCATGGTCGAGGCCCCCGTTGTCGGTTGCAGTTATTGGGATGCGTCTCAGGATCGAGGTCTACTGCGACATCAACTCAGCTTGAGGCAGTAGGTAAGTCAGGTGGCAGCTGGCAAGCCAGGTAAGTAAAATGCATTGCATAAACTTTGATAGGATTGTCATTGTTAGACACTGCACAAGTCCCATCAAAGTGGGGGTGACTGTAGGCACTGCATTTTTGCATATAAGTCCCTATGATGAGTCTTGTATGGAGGCACTACCTTTTAAGTTGCGGAAGCCGCGGGAAACGGACGTCGGAAGGGAAAAGATAGAAATCAGTATTTTGTTGGATATTTATTCGCTCGTTGTGCTTCGGATTAACTTGTTGGACTTCCGTTTTAAAACACACCCTTAGCCAACACATCACTAAGACACACACCAAGCCCATCTCACCCAAGCCCAATCCAAAAATAATTAAAACATTTAAAATACATGTCACAAATTAAATTAAATTAAATTAAATTAATTTAATTAAATTAAAACAAATTAAATTAAATTAAATTAATTCCTAAATTAAATAAATTAAATTTCTAATATAAAAAAATTACATACCAAATTAAATAAATCACTCCCATAATTTAAGATATTCCACCACCAATACAATTATTCTTTCCCTTTTTAAACTAATCCATCTCTAATTGATTTATTTCCTTATTCAAACAAATCCATGCAAACCCTAATACCGTCCCTCTCTCTATATAAACAGGACACAAACTAAACCCTAGGACATTGGCCAATCCCCACGGCACAAACAAAAAAATAAAACAAAGAAACCCTAAACACTCTATCCCCTCTCTCTCTCTCTCACGCCTCTCTCTCCCTCACAAACAAAACCTAAACAACCCCCACGTATCCCTTACCGTACTCAACGTCACAAACCCCACACGTTGCTAAAGCCTCACGCCAAAATCCACCCCTTCACCAAGCAATTCACGCCTAACCCTTCACTCAGCCTGACCGAACCACCCTTCAACCTCACTCAAAACCATTCACGCTTAGCCACTAAACCCCACTCACGCAGCAACCAATTCAAACTCCACTCACCCAGCAACCAATTAAAACTCCACTCACGCAGCAACCAATTACCAATTCATGTAGCCACAAATAGCCCATACACTCAGGCCAACACCTTTACAGCCTGCCCTTCACGAAAGCCACATGCCCACGCACAAGCCCTTTTCTCGCCTAGCCTTCATCAGCCCCACAGATTCCTCAACACGTTCAGCCAAACAACCACTCATCCAGCCGAATCACAAAGAAACCATCATGCTTTAAGACTCACGTCAAATGCACACTGCAACACGTTCACATTCACTGAATATATGCCCACGAATCCAAACCCCAAACTGCCGCACACAGCCCTCATCCACTGCACCGAATTGCACCTTAAACTAGCCCTCACATTCACTGCAAATCACAGCCCAACCAGCCCATAGTTCACGCCACAAACAGCCCCACAGTTGCCCCTATTTCCCTTCAAAACAGTCCTCAAACTGCACCCCTAAAATACCGCAAAACAGACCCAAAAAACTGCACAACCAGAACATCAAAAACTGCAACGAAAAATGCCGCCAGACCAGTCCAAATAACCCACAAAACAGTCCCCTAATTACCAAAAATAGTGACCAGAAAATACAACAAAAACAACAGTGAAAACAGCAGCTCAAACAGCGAAACAACGAGGAAAAATGTTGGATTAGTGAACCAGAAAAGTTGCGGAACATCAACCCTTCCGACGGCCGTGTAACACACTTTCGAGAGACGAAAAAAGAGGTTAGACCGGAGGGCACCTTCTCTATTTATTATCTTTGTTTCTTTATTTAATTTAATATATTATCGCATGAGAGTCGTTTATTGAGGCATGATGTGATTTCCGGATGAACGGAATATGTGTTCTCTCTTGCGGTATATCAGATGGAAACCCGGACGTAAATTCCGTAGCCGAATCCGAATGGACGGTAGTGCGGTTTGCACTCGGGATACAATGCCACGTACTACTTAAGAGACACACGTATTTCGTTTCATCCAAACATGTATGCGAGCATGATTTAGTCTAGTATGTTATTTATTTATCTTTAAGCATTATTTAGTTGTTTATTTTTAAGCATGATTAGTTATT
This sequence comes from Zanthoxylum bungeanum, assembly GCA_019454045.1. Lineage (NCBI taxonomy): Eukaryota > Viridiplantae > Streptophyta > Magnoliopsida > Sapindales > Rutaceae > Zanthoxylum > Zanthoxylum bungeanum. The sequence goes on from SKCR01045125.1 coordinate 53,516, forward strand.
CGTTTTGCGTTTGGAATTTGCATTAAGTTTATGTTGTTGTTTGCTTTCCGCATTATATAATTGAAATATGTTCATGAGATTGCCGTGTGTTGTCGTGTGTTATGAGGACTTACTTTCCAAGCATGCAAACTTAGACGTAGGATTTATTTTTATGAACATGAACTAGATATAGGTTGTTCTTAAGCATGTTGCGTAGATTCGGTTAAGATATTGCACAAATCACATCATTACAAGTGGCATAAGTAAGGGACCATTCCGAACCCAACAGGTTTGAGGTCTTCCCTTGCGAGAGGTGAGTGCGGCCTTAAATCTTTGTCCCGGTTCACATCGGGTGGCGACTCCATGTTATTTCTCCGGTTTAGTTCCCCGTGAGCTATTCCGTACTCCCAACTAGGCCGCGAGCCTAGAACAGCGTCGCTGATTTCTGTGTCCCACAGTGGGTTTTTCCCCCATGCCCTGAAAAATAAAAAACATGTTCTGAAAATTATTTTTTTCTCAGATGTTACTTAAATCATTTCTAAAATATGCTGAGTAGAACATAACTGATAATAAATTGGCTAACGCCCTAAAACAGAAAAGTAAGTTTGAATTCATCACTTAATAAAATCTGTTTGAGAAAAGAGGTCCACTCACTGTTTTGGAATCTGGCTGGTACTAGATCCTTTATCGAAGAAAGTTGCGATTTCTGTGGATAATCTAAGATTGGGAACATGATTAGCATAAATGTAGTAAAATAATCCTCGATACTTCACAATGCTTAAATACACATCCCTATATTGTATACATGAGGCTTATGATGATCATAATTTGATATATGATACTTATACAAACCGATACGAGACCCTAAGGGTGGTTTCTAACACGCTAGGGTGGAACTGGGGGGGTTTAAAACTCATTTTGGGAATTATGTGCCTTGCGTTACGACGCAAACCCTTGTGCAGCGTCCAGAAGTATGTCATCATTTTCCTCTTGCGCGTCGCGACTCAAAGTTCTTCAGCATCGCGACGCGACCTGGATTTCCAGGATTCTGTTTTACTTCTCTAAGTTCATCCGAAGCTCAAAACATCAAAATCCACTCCATACCAACACTTCCATGCCAAAAACCAATACACAATACATCATCTTACACTAAATTTCACATCTATTAAACCACCAATTCATCAATAACTCAACTTTTAATCTATCTTATAAACTTCCCAAAGTTATACCAAAAAACTCCACAAATTAGGATCATCAATATTTCCATGTTTTAATTGTCAAAAGTCATATTATCATCATCACAACCAGGCTCCCAACATACTACAAGCATTAACTCATCAAAACTTAAAAATTCATAATTTGGGTCAGGAATTCTTACCTCTCTCTTTCTTGGTTTTCTTAAATCTCTAAACCCTCCATTGATGCACATCTTCTCATTCTTTGCTTCTTTTCTCCTTTCTTCTTTCTTTTCTTTCTTTTCCTCTCTTATTCTTCCTCTTCTTTTCTTCTTTTCCTCATTTCTTTCTCGGTTCTTGTTCTGTCTTTCTCCTTTCCATTTATTTTAATATTTGTGATTAGTGAATAGTGAGCCCTTTATATAGTGGGGTACCTTGATATTTGGGAGTTTGTGGAAAAGTGTAGAAGTGTGTGGAGAATTTCGGATTTTTGCAATTTACCCCGAAATTACTATTCATCCAAATTTTGACTTGCATTTTTGACCTATTTGTGATCCGATTTGGAAAAATGTTCAACACGGAAGTTGTAGGTAATTTCTGATGATATAAAATTCATAGAAATCATAGTTTGTATGAAAAATTTACCGGCCAAAAACCGTAGATTGTTCGGTAGTGAAGCATCGTACAATTCGGTATCGGAACTTTGAATAGTATCAATCGTCCTCCAAGGTTACTTCATGAGTGCGTACATGTTCAATATAATTTATGTTATGTGTATTTATCGCAGAATAAAATGGTAGTTGAAATTTATTGGTCGAAAAGGTTACCGGTCGTTACAAGCCCTCGGTCCGGTCGTGCCGGCCGGCGATGGCCGGTAGACTGCCGGCGCGACTAGGGCAGCACAATATGAATTTTGGTGACAAAGGGTCGAATGATGAGGCTTATGATGTTATTCCATTTTCGCAATTGTGAGAACCTATGGGATATTTAAAAGAAAGTTTTGAAAATTACATTTTGAGCCTCGAAAAATTACAGTTCGGTCACTGTCATGGGGCTTTCTCAGAAATTCACAATTTTGAAGCCCTTTTGATGCAAATTAAGAGAGGGTTGAACACGAAAGTTGTTCATCTCAGAAAAACTAGTCCGATGGTTCAAGAATCAGCTCAATCAGAGTATGTTTTCTATTTTCATAGCCAAAACGAGAAACTTTTATACGTAGAATGATATAAATAGAAATCGCATAATCGGTTCTTGAAACCACACATTTTCCAACGCGATGAAACATCATTTAAAAATATTCCAACCTATTTTCCAACACGTAAAATCTTATTTCTGAATAGCATCTCATTCCAATTTCTAAACTTCAATTCGAAAATCTTCTAGAACCATTTAGAAAAGTTCGGGATATTACGGGATGCGCTAGTGACGTTGGTACAAGTACCTCCATCAATAATCAAGTTAGAAAGATTGTCATTTATCAAACAATGGGTGTGGAAAATATTATCTCGTTGTTCCTCCACATCATCAATCTTCATTTGAGCATTCAAGGCATTTTGTGTCATTAAATTCATTACATTTCATTTGGCAGCACGTGTTACCACTACCTCCACTCCATACTCATATTCATCTCATTAATTATCATCATCAGTATCAACCAAATTAGGCATGAATGAAGGCATGTCCTCACAATCACTTACGTTATCCACTTTTTCATCTACATGTGTAATCATCAATCTTTTATTAGGACATTATCTAACTAAATGACCGAACCCTAAACATTTGAAACACTTGATGTCGCGGCTTGGAGTTATAAAATCTATCATTAGTGTGGACAAACAATCCTTAAGCTTATGTGGATCAAATATGACCTTAGGTGTGTCAGTTCGGCTCTTTGATGCAACCTTTTCTCCTTTCTCAGTGTTACCCCAACAAGGCTTCCATGGAGTATTTGGAGTAAACTGACTTGGAGCAGCCTATATTATTTGCCTTTCTACTTTCATTACTATGTAGACAAGGTCTTCCAATTCCATATAATGGTGGAGATCAACAACCGAAACAACTCACGATTAAATCCACTTAGAAATCAAGCCATTGTAGTCTCTCTATCTTCTTGAACATTGTTTCTAATCAAGGTAATTTCCATGGCCTTGTAATAATCCTTTACATTCTACAATCCTTGTGTGAGATTTTGAAGTTTCTAATAGATGTCTCGGAAATAATGTAAAAGTTCAAACTATTTTCTCATTACCATTTTCAACTCAGCCTATGTCTGAATTTGTGCTTTAAAATTCCTTCTCTGAAAAGTCACTAATTGATCCCACCAAAAAATTACATAATTGGTTAACTGTATCACAACATGCTTCACATTTGTATCCTCTGAGTAGTTGTGTCAATCGAAGATAAATTCCATTTCCTTTTCTCACTCTAAATATGACTCTAGGTCACCTTTCCAATGAAATGGGGGTATATGTTGGGGTTGGTGCTCAGAGCGCCAATCCGGACCGTATTTATGTCTGATTCATGAATACGAACATCCACTTTTTACATAATATTACTTTCTTAGTGGTTACACCTCTTGTTTTTATATACATATTTAATCTAATTACTATTAGATTGAAACTAAAACTGATTTAGTGATATGTACATATTAGACAAAGACCCGATAATATATAATGTAGTGCACAGTTACAAAGTAGTTTGTAATTGATATTGGGAAGTGACACTACTAGAAATATATTATTAAACAAAGTTCCTGGTCAAGATTTACTAACAATGGTCGGTTAGTCAAATCTGTTGAGACTAGTACATGTCGTATATTGAGACTTGGTCCGATGGTTTATCCCAATGAACCATGAGTCTTGGGAGACTCGTATAGACGTGTAGGTGTTTATAATGGAAAAACATTGAATGATTCACTGAAGATTCTTAATAGATGGTACACCAACGTCAATAAGAATCTTCTCGGATTGAGTAGCATAGTGATCCTTTGACTTGAGATACAACTGTGGATGTATGAGACATCCTCCATACTTAGATGGCAGTCACGTCACCGATCCATTTATATCAGACCTTCGCCTGTTAATTGGGTGTGGATCGATCCTCATTACATCCTGTGTGTATCAAGATAGCATCCGTCAGTTATGTGTACAGAGCATAGGTATTCCAAATGTGATTAGAAATCAGTTAAATCTATGGCCATAGTATACATCAGAAGTGAGATCCAAATGTTATTTATAGATAGCTAATAGATACGTCGACGGGATAATACCATATAGATTTGACGTTTACATCTATATCTCTGGTATTATCAGGATACCTGTGACGGAGGGATTATACGTATGCAATGACCTCGACCTGTATGATTCAGCTAGTTTATTTGTAGTCGTCATAATTTACGAGTGGGTAAATTATGGACATGAAATTGGATTTAGTGACGGATATGTCTGAATCTAGAGAGTCTCATTAGTGTAATATACTCGTAGAGCACTAGGGCAACTTTTATGAGTAATACTGATTATTTATAAGTCGTTTAAAGGTTAAACGAAAAATACATGCGAATGGACCTAATAGTCATTTCCTAATTATTGTGTATTTGTACTTAATGATAGATTTTGTTAAATACAGATTAATTAAATGTCAAATTGTGATATTTGACTAATATCATAAATATATATGTATTGGGATATTTAATGTAAATATAATACATATATTTAAAATATTTGTATTTAAATAATTATTTAAATATTTAATTGTTAAATGATTAAATTAATTAAAATATAAATATCTTAAAGTTGTGATATTTATGGAAATGCTTTTAGTTGCTTTATTTGACTTTAAGAAAATCATTAAATGGTTTGATGATGACTTATGCAAAATGATAAAGTAAATTAAATGAAACAAAATAAATATCTAGATATTTATGCTTCCAAATTCGGCCAAGGGCTAAATTTTGTGAAGTGTATATTTTTTTCTTTCATTTTTAGGGTTTAAGGGTTCATAAGTTACCAAATAAACACAATAGAATTGAGAGAAAAAGGCTTGGAGGCTAAAGAATAAAGCTTGGAAAAATCTTGTTTTTGTAAGTTTTTCTTTAAAGTCTTCAACATAGAAAATGTTTCTAACATGCTTAGCTTCATCTTGTGTTGCTTTGATGTTTTCTCTTTACTTATAGTTTATGTTTTAATTGGTTATGAACTTGTATGAAAGATGTTTGTATGTATGGTTTCAAAGTGAGCTTGAAATGGTTTCATAAGCTCTCTTTTGATTATTTGATAATCAAGTTGTCATTCTAGAGTTGCTAAGCCACTCATTGATGACCTAGAATTGTTCTTGAGTTGTTTCATGATGGTGAGACTTGTTTGGTGTTGTAAAGTTTGAATTAAAGTAATGGATTTGGTGAAATTGGTCAATTTGTTGAAATTATAAAATGGTCAAGTTGTGTATATGATGCATATTAATTTTTGAGTTTATTGGATTTGATCTTGGCATGATTTGAACATAAAAGGACCAAATTGTAAAAACTGAAAAATATGGGTGGTTTCGGCAATTAGACAAAAATTGGGGTTTTTGCTGCAATCTGATTTTTAAATGTTTGACATGTTGGAAATCATTTTAGAAATGATTTAGATTCATCCAAAATTGTATTTGACAATTTTAGGACTAAAATGATCAATTTACAAAGTATTGGGGCAATTCGATAATTACCAAGAAATTTGATTTCTTGTGTAACTTTTCAGAATTTGAAAATTGGCTAATTAAATAAATAATTTTATTTAATTGATCCAAGAAAAATTTTGAAATCGGAAAATTTTGATTTTCCGCGATTCCGCTGCGTTACCCGATTTCCGCCATAAAACCCTTGTAGTATAGTCATCCTAATATGGCAAAGATCATCATCAACATCTTTCCGCTCGTTTTTTACTGCTCTCCCAGCTTCCCTATGAGGCCTTTCATGCCCATGCCGAAATCTCTCGAAATTTGGCATAGTCGGTCTCATTATGCCAATGATCCCCAAACACATTTTTTTGCCTCGTACTCATTCACAGTTGGTTGCCACTATTATTAGGCCTTGGAACATTTGGCCTTGAAGTGTTAGACCTGGCCTTATTAAACCTTATTTCAGTAGGTTTAGTCTCACTAGATTGTGCAAACTCTTTTTTCAGCCTACGCTAGACATCATCTACCATATCTCTCACCTTAATGGGCATTCGAGCGAATACTTGGCCCAAACTCTTGAAGAAACCCTCAGGATCAAATACTACAGGTGACGAGGATGCACCCTTACTAGGTGTTGCGTCATTGGCTTGTGATATTATAAGTAACCTGCAAAAATATTATTAATAAAAACAGAAAGAAATGATCCTTGCAACTCAAACCTCACCTGTTTACACTCGTAGATATCACTCCACTCGTGTTTACACTATTTGGCTTTTTTTCAAAGCTATGCTCTCACTCACTACCTTTTACCACTCTATATCCTCTTACAAGTTCTTGAAATGAACTACTACTCAAATCAAAGTATAGTAACCAATACTGTTCACTTACCAACCAAGATCCTAAGAAAAAAAAGAATCAAGACGAATTATAAAAATAGAATCGAAAGTAAAGAAACTGGATGCACAAGGATGAAACAAACTAGAACAAGAAGGAATAAAACAAATAAACTTACACTCTAGATATGGACAATAGGTCAATTAGGTAATGTATTCAATTTGGAAAGAAAAATTGGTGCATCAATAGAAATTTCAAAGAAATACCATCCACGAACACCCCATTTGCAAATTGCAACCAACCAAATTCAACAAAAAATTTAGAATTTTTTACTCTTTATTTTAGAACATGTCCTAAACAAGCACCCACTAATCACCCCTAATTTGGGCACACTATTTTAGGAAGCAAGGATCCCTAAACATTCACGTAATACGTCAAGCTCTATGACTAATGAAGCTTGAAACAAGAAAACACAAAGGTAACTAATCTGTTCAGGTTTGATTTTTTCAGTTTAGAAATATTACAAAACAGAAACTTAAACAACAATATCAAGACCTTTAACCCTATAATGTTAATGCATTAAGGTAGAAAGATCTGGTTATTACTTGATGATGAGCGAAAAATATATCAATATTTACCGCCTCTTTTACTTAATATTTTGTATAGTTTCTCGAGTTTTATGAACATTTTGATGTGTTTTAGTTTATTTTACATATAAAACAAAATTGAGACTTAATGGAATCAATCAGGACGAAATGTGGAACAAATAAGGGCAAAAACTGGACTTGACATTTTGATTTTGGAGATTGGAAACTTGAAATGGCCTTCTAACGAAGTACAATTTCGGAAATTCCAACTTTACGCAATTATCGTATTTTGGCTATAACTTTTTACTCCGATATCGGATTGAGGTGATTCAAGTTCCAGATTAAAGAAGACTCAAAGATCTACAACTTGAAATACTGGTTTCTGAAAGCTGTTTCTAAAATCTAGTTTCTGAAAGCTGCATTTCTGAAAATCTGATAATTGTGCTACTCTGTATCTGAAAACATTGATGTATGAGGGCGCTACGTATTGCCATCCCCCATACGCCTAACTGTAGCCAACAGTGCAAATCCATGACTTTGGGGCGTTACGTATCGCCGTCCCCTAAAGCATGCCACTACTGCCTCTAAAATTGGATGTCTTGGGGCGTTACGTATCACCGTCCCCCAAGCCACAAACTAGAACTGGGGGTCCGGATCTATGATACCACCTAAGCTCTGGAACTAGGGTCTAGGGGCGTTACGTATTGCCGTCCCCCTAGCCCTGCTCTAGGATTTGAGGGCATTACGTATCGACATCCCCTCAGTCCTCTACATGTGCACATGTCCTCTATCCATCAATTCCATACTGTCTCAAGTTACATACTGGGGTGAATTTTTCCCTCATGCCCGGAAAATATAAAACTCAGGTTTGAAAAAAATTTCTTTTCTAAATCATTGTTATTTGGAAAACAACTGTAAATAAATAATAGCTAACGCCCTATGTGCTGGAAAAGTAAGTCTCAATTTATAAAGAACAAAATAAATCAATAAACAGAATCAACTTGAAGAAAGAGGTGTCCACTCACTGTTTTGGAATATGGCAGGCATTACTCACTCGCAAAAGGAATTATGGTTCCTGCGATAATCTAAAACTGACAATCTTGGTTAAAACTGGGTTGGGGAACATGTTCCGCAGTAAACTAAATGCGTCCATTCAAATACTTATATGATTTCAAAGTGTAATATCTTATATCATGATGTACTGTGCAATTACTGACTGATACGAGACCCATAAGGCAGCCTCTAACACGATGGGGTGAAACTGAAATAGTTTAAAATCAATTCGGTGGAAATTCCACGACGCGAAGACAGAAGCTTCTCATGAATTTCATCAACCGTCGCGACACGAGCTCTTCTTGCGTCGCGACACGGACCTGATTCCCAGGTTTCAGCATTTCTTTCCTCATGCGTTTTTCACCCAAAAAAACCCTTAATACTTTCATACCACTTCCAATATATAATCCAACAAATCACAACAATTTCACACATACTAAACTATCAAGTTATCATCAATTCAATCCTTAATCCATCACACACACTTTACCCAACTTTTACTCAAAACTTCACAAATTGGGATTCATCATCTTTTCCATGATTTTAATTGTCAAAAATCATACTATTATCATCACAACCAAGTTCCTATCACAATATAAGCATTAACTTATCAAAACTTAAAAGTCCAAAATTTGGGTTATGATTTATTACCTCTTTCCTCTTGGTTTTCTTCACTCTCTAAACTTTCCATGATGCTTATCATCTCCTTTTTTGCTTCTTCTTCTCTTTTCTTTTCTTTTTTCTTCTTCTTTCTTTTCTTCATCCTTTTCTTTCAATTCTCCATCTTGTCCTTTCTCTTCTCCTTCTTCTTCTTACTCTCGGCTTCTTCTTCTTCTTTTTTTCATTTTATTTTTTTTAATTTTATTTGTGAATTAGTGAATAGTGAACCCTTTATATAGTAGGGTCATTTGATTTTTTGAAAATATGGAGAAAATTGTAGAAAAATGAAGAAAGTTTGAGATTTCTCTTTTTGACCCGGGAATCACTATTCATCTGAATTTTGACTTGCATTTCTTACCAGTTTCTGGTCCGAATTTGGGAAAATGTTCAACGCGGAGGTTGTAGTTCTCGATCTCAGTTTTCTGACGATATAAAATTCAAAAAATCAGAGTTCATATGAAAAAGTTACGCCCCGAATACCACGGACTGTCTAAAGGGAAATATCGTACAGTCTCGTCCCGAGACTTTGACGGATTAACCGATCGTCCCCAAAGTCATTCCATGAGTATATTTGAGTCTCAACATAATTTACTTTATGTGCCTTCGTCCCTTACGTAACAGTACCACTATATGCAGTAGTAAAAACTACCGGTTGTTACAAAACATTGGATCATTGACTTGTTGATCATCTTGAACATCGTCTTCTTTCGCTTAAAAAATCAAGACTCTTGTGGGTAAAGACTTAGCTACTAAAAGGTGAGCGGGACAGTCAGCCCGTTCAATTTGAAAATTTATTAAAATCTGTCATATAATGGAATGAGACATTTGTCTATTAATATAAGAGGTCATATGGTAGGTCATAAACTGAGAGAATTTGCTCCCACTGTCAATTTACATGGGTGCAATAAAATGATAATAGATTCTGTCGCTAATTGTCAATAAATTAATAAAAATTCTGATTTGTTAATAAGATAAAATGAAAAACATCTACCTCATTTTAATTTGTAAAAATTAAATTTTCCATTCAATCGATGTTCGAGTATTATTAAAAAAAACTATAAAAAGGCTCAATACGAAACACAAACTTGGAAGTTGCCATGTGGGTCATTTAAGAAGATAGGTTGCGTTAAGAGAGGCAAAAATGTGTGATGATTGGCTGTGAAAAAATCGAGTGTGATTTTGGATTATTAGTCAAAAATACTTTGATTTAAGTGGGGACTCGTGGGTTGCTTTTGCTCATGAGCGGTTTGATAAAATGGCTCTGAGTGAGTGGTTTCTTGGCGGTACTTCCAAGAGGAAAAATCCTGGTTGCTTAAAATAGAAATAATTATGATGGTTGATAAGAAGTTTGTTTCTTTTGAAAGTAAATGATTTTAAAATTCAACTGAAAACTATGTTAAAATATCATATGAGAGATCTTCAATCAGTAAGTGTATTTGCGATTTGCCCAGTATCACAGCGGAAGGTTAAAAAAATCAGATTTTTCAAATTTCAAAATATTTCTTTCAACTATTAAAATAAATTAATTATTTTAATATTAAATCCCAAATCAAATTTGAAAATGTCCAAAATACTCTCATTGCCGAAATTAGCCAAAATTACAAACTTTTTGTATTTTTCTTATTTTAGTCCAAAAATGTCAATTACACATTTAAGTGTTTCCAAAACACTTCTAAAATGATTAGAATATATCTTATTTACTCAATTTTTTCCATTGAATGAAAAGCCCCAATTTAGTATTAGACATAAACCCTAAAAAAATATTAATTAATCAAATTACACCAAATTGACTTTCAATCTATCTTTAGAATAATCTTTCCAATATTCTTAGTGTCCCACCACAACAAAAAATACTAAGAACAATTCTAGGATTTCATAAAGTGGTATAGAAACTCTAAAATGGCAACATACATTTCCTAGAGAAAATTAAACTCCAATAACAATTTTTAAGCTCAAAGTTTCATCACACATGCATGTATTCTTCCCAACAAGCAAAACCCAAATTCAAGAGAAGAGAAAATCAAATATACATATCATGTATTCACAATAAAGTAAAGGAACCAATTTACTAGCTAAAAGATTAATAAACTTACCTTAAACTTCCAAAATCTTTAAGCTTAGAGCTTGAATTTGATCTCACCATTTTCTCTCTCTCTTAGGTTTTACTATTTTTGTATTCTTGTTACTTCAAAAATTGAGGAAGAAAATGAACAACCCCTTTTATAATGGTAGGGCCGAAATGGGAGAGAGAAAATCAATTTTTTATTTCACAAAAAAAAAAAAAAAAACCATTTCAAAAATAAATAAATATCCAATCCCACTCAAACCAAAATAAATCCACATGTCACTGATTAAATATATAACACGTCTTATTCATTAAAAAAATACACTTATATATATAAAAAATATATTCAATTAATAAATCAATTATTAACCTTTTAATCGACTAATTCATTTAATTAAACATATAATGTATTTTTACATTTACACTAAATGATAAAATACATCATTGGTCAAAAATGTGTTCCAAATCATTTGATAATTAATTAATGTATATCTAATACATATACACATTAATTTAGGAAATTAGCAAATGTTCCGCGCATGTGTAATTTTCGTTTAACAGTTAAAAATTCCTAATAATCAATATTATTCGTTGTAAGTCGCCCTAGTGCTCTACGACTATTTTTTTATTATGTGAGACTCTTTAAGTTCGGGTATATCTGTAATTAAATCCAATCTTGTGTTCATAATTAACCCACTCATAAATTATGACGACCATATATATTCTTGCTGAACCATACAAGTTGAGATCTTCACATACGTATAATCCTTCTATCATGATAAATACCAGAGACATAGATATAATCGTCAAAATCATAAGGTATAATCACGTCGACTTATAGATTCGCAATTTCTCAATAACACTCAGAACTATTTCCGAGTGTACCATGGCCATGGATTTGATAAATCGCAATCTCATGAAATAGACACCTCAATCTTGTATGCAAGACTGACGGATCCTCTCTGGATACATCATCAGATATCATGAGCATCAGTGCACATCCAATAAACAGGAAGAGGTCTAACCTAAAAAGGTCGAAGACATGACTGCCATCAAAGTATGGAGGATAACTCATATATCCACCGTGGTATCTCAAGTCAAAGGCCCATTATTAGTTTGATGAGTGTTAAATAATATTGAATTGGGTTGTAGCGTAAATGAAGTGTAGATAACCATAGGTAAAAAGTATAGGTAATGTGTATACGTAATGCACGCCAAGTGTTCGATGAATTGACGATCATAATAGTGTTAAGTAATTAATCAAGTTATGTGCATGATAATATGTGTTTATTGTGTTGGAAATAATGTTGGTGATGACATTGGGAATTAGATTGATGGAAATATTAGTTTACTTATTCTTGATTATCAGCAATTAGGGGGAAATTAAATTCAGTTATGTTTAATGCATGAGGAGGTGTTTTATTGTGGTGATAGAATGCATGTTAGGTGTTTGATGAAATTTCGGTCATGTTGAGGTTTGAGTTTTTACATGATAAAGTGTAATTGAAGTGTGTAAATGCATGATAGAATAGCTGAGTTGAATAAATAAAATAGGACAGTAAGTGAGGACATTAGGCAGAGAGTGATTGGCTGTAATGCATTCTGAATAGTTCTCATTATTTCGGTTAATACGTAATTTCTAGACCTCCACTTGCCTCACTGTAAGTTTTTACATGAACTCGATACATTAGAGTTTAACATATCCAAAAATCAGAATTTTTAGATGAAAAATGAATTTATGCTGAATTTTACAAATTTCATGCCTTCTTCTAGTTTTATTAGTTTATGTCTATTCTGAACATGATGTATTGATTTGCTTACAACTTGCGTTATAAAAGTCGAAACCAAGATCTGTAAAATTCTGAATAAACTAGATACATAAGGGTGTAACATATAAAAATTCATATTTTTAGACTTTAGATTAAGCCGAAACGAATCTTTGAAGTTGGGCGATCTGCTGCCCATGTGGCCAGTTTTTCAGTTGCACAGCCCCTAAACTTCGATCCATAACTTGATTTTCTGGTATCATAATTGAGAACCGTAAACAAAACAATCATAAACTAGATACATTAATGACCATTCTAACGAAATTTTAGCTTAAGATTCGTTCTCAATTACTCATAGTGAATTTTAAAATTAGATGTCAATTAGTGAATTTTTCAAGTGATTAGTAAAATATAAGTTTCCACTACCGCACTTGTACAACTCTAAATCTAAGCCCATAAATTCATAGATACCATATATATTTTCAATGTTTAAGTACACTTAGTATTCATGCATTGCATATAATTTCATGTCATATGCAAATATTCTGAGTTATAAGAAAGAAAACTAATGATTGCTTTGACTCTAAATCGATGTCAAGGTAATCGAAGGTCATCCACGCCGTGTCCCGCCCCCATCTTGCCATAGCACTATGAGTGGACCCTTTTATCAAATTGATTTTTACTTAATTACTTTAAATGAAAGACTTACTTTTCCATATATAGGGCGTTAGCCAAGTTTAATTTCAGTTGTTTTATGAATAATAACATTTTAAGAAATGTTTTAAAAAGTGATGATTTTTAAAAGCATGACTTTATGATTTTTGGGGGCATGGGGGAAAAATCCACCTCATATGTAACTAGTCACGAATATGAAATTGACGGACACAGATATCGTGTGCACACGCAGTTCAGGACTAGGGATGACATATGTCTCTAGATCCTAGATTCAAAGTCAGGAGAATAGCATAGATCCGCACCCTCAGCTCCAGATTTATGGCTTGGGGGTCGGGGAGACGTAACACCGCAAGACCATCGAATTTTGCTTATGGGGGACAGTGAGACGTAACACTCCATGTGAAAATTTCTCACATATTTTAGAGACAAGAGTTTCAGAAACTTATTTCCAGAGATATCATTTTCAGAAATGATAAATTTTTGAACGAGTTTTCACGAGAATTCAATTTTACAGAAAAGCTCAAAGTTTTACAGACAGAAAAGAGTTTTCAGAAAAGTTTTATAGAAAGAGATATATTTTCAGGTAAGAAAATAGATATCAGAAAAAATAGCTTTATTAATCTGACTTCGGTTTTAGAACCATGGATTTTCATAAAGTTTTTCAGTTCCATTTAAACAATCCACTCACTAGGTCGTTCAAACAATTTAACCCTCCACACCCAATTTCTCTGTCTTGCAAGTATAATTGGAGAGCGAGCTCGACAGGATGGATACTGATGGCAGTCACTAGGGTATTGAGTCCATCAGGTTCAGTACAGAAGTTCAACATAGTCAGTGTCAAGTAAAAGTTGCATGACATACATTGTATAGTATCAGTAATTGAACATGCTAGTATGTCCAATATCATATTTTAATGTAATGTACTATTGAGTACATAGTATGAGTATTTGAAATACTTTTTCATGATTACTGAGTTGGGCAATGGACCCTATGCATGAGTTTATGATTGCGATGAGTTGAACAATATTATTTATAGTTAGATGATCAGAGGCTTATGGGGATATGATGGCTTACTCCCTACCGGTAGCATCTTCTGGAGAGGGATGTTATAAAGATGGTATCAGAGCATGGTCTAGAGAGTCAGTGACTACAGTGGCTAGAGTGCTGGGGTCTTATATACGTAGTATACCTGAGGTACTTGTATATAAGGCACTACCTCTTCAGTATCTGATAGAAATGTTAGTAAGATTTTTTAGAATCATTTGAATATTCTTTCAATAATCTGAAAACAAGAATCCTTATTATAGCATAATCCTTCAGTAACTATTCGTATATGACACCTGATGTTTAGCCATGACAAGTGATAAGAACAATTATTGAACCTTTCGAGAACATATACTAGAAAGTTTAAAGAAAGAGAAAGCTAGAAGAAAGTGCAGAACTAGAAAGTAAAGAAAGTTATTTACAATTAGAATAAACCGAGATAATATATTGAATAGAAACAGAATGGATAGTAAAGAAAATGAATTAGTTGGTAGCAGCAAAAAGAATAGAATGAGTTGAAACGAACATAAGAATGAAAGATAGGCTCAAGCAAGGTTTCTTCCCTGCTCAAAAAATCTCGTAATGTAGATCTGGTAGCTTTTGAGATCCATATATGTAGAGCAAGTTTTCCGAATGATAAAAGGAAGATAGAAAAGTAAAGAAGCAAATAATCCGATCTAGTTGTGAAGATTTCTGATAGGGTTGATATACTTATATGAACGTAAGGATTTAGATATCATAGTTTAAAATCAAGACTTAGTAAGACCAATATCATAAGAATGAGCAAATTGGTTTTATTAACAAAGGAGTCCAAAGTGGATGAAACCGTAACTTGACCATTGACCGATCCTGTAGAGGTACTAGTTAAGGAAAAAATCTTAGCATGGTCCATCTCATACATATTCTTAAATATTTATGAGATTAAGCCAGAGAAATCAATAAATGACGGTTGTACAAAGTATTGAACACAATTTGACATTGAGTCCTTATTGAACAATAATAGATCAAGGTATCTGTAAGACCTGGTAACTACCGTAGTAATACATGAAATAGAAATATAAAAATTTAAGAGATAAATATACTAGATAGCGATCCATCCAAACTATATAAAAAAGTAGTAAGAGAGCGTAGTATAGCGCATGACATAGACAAGCTCGCCTGAAGATTATAGAACCAGCACAGTCCATAGAATAGACCAACCATAGTACTAACCTATATAACCCCAAGAAACATATGCAGTAAATAAGAAATGATGAAAACCGAGAGAACGGTAAGCAAGTGCAGTACAAGTCATGACATAGATAATGCTTCACGAAGAGTATAGCCCAAGCAGAAACCATAAATCGTTGATATGTTATATAACCATGAGCCATAGAAAGACCAATATTACCCTCAGTAGTATAAACAAAAAATCTCTCTGACCACAATATCTACCTCAATAAATATTAAGGCACTCACCCAGATTATTACAGAGCCTTGACAAGTAATAGCAGTATTGTTGTCTCTAACTCTCTATTAGATGAACATATCCAGCTCCTAATTATAATTTAGTATAGCCCCAAATGAATATAGTTAAGAACCCAACATAACATATACAATGCTTGATAGCACAGTAGCAAGATCAGTTAAGTATATGAGAATCTAGAGGAGACATGATGAGTGGTTAAACTATCACTATTTCCCACTCATTTAACTTATATTTTGTATAGTTTCTTCAGTTTTGTGAATATTTTGATCTGTTTTGTGTTATTTTTTGTAGATAAATAAAGTTTCAGGACATTCTGGAGGTAATTTGGAGCAGAACTGTGAAATTTGGTGAAATTTGGCAAAAAGGGTATTTTGGTAATTTTGGGCGTCTCGACACCGAAACCCTTGGCATCCCGACCTCTAACGTGCACGGAGACTGCTAATATGCGCCAGGTCAACAAGTCAAAGTTGCCAAGTTTGACTTTGCTAATGTGCACCATGCCACGTGTCAAAAATTCAACGAGCCGTTTTTTTAGCCATATGACACGTGTCGAAAATTCAGCGATCCAAAAAAAAAATAATAATAAAAAAAAAATCAGAAAAATAATAAAGAATTGAATTTTTTTGCCTATAAATTGAGTTTGATTTCTTAAGTTTAAAATGTTCCTCATCCTCTGAAATCCTTATAAATAAATTGAGATTTCTCTTCTTTAGTTTCTTTTATTCTGTTTTATTTATGTTTGTAGTAGTAATTCTCTTCTATAAATAGTAGTTTTTATTCATCCATGAGGAGCTAACTTCTCCATGCTGAGGTAAAAGGTAATTCTTTTACTTTTGCTATTTAGACTAATCTCCCTTAAAATATAATATATAAACTATTTAAAACCTGAATTAATAAAGGATACCGCCATTCCAGACGGTTGATTATTCAATTTAAATTGGTTAAACCTGAGTTAATGAGGATACCGCCATACTGGACGGTTGGTTTAAGTTTATATTTCTGTTCCGCCTTATGGCTGGTATATTTGAATTTGACTTAATCAGGATACCGCCATTCCGGACGGTTGATTTAAAATATCACAAGATTATATATATTATTTTATGGAGATATCTAAATAGTGAATAGTAGAAGTTAATTCCTTTTATCTTAGCATTTCTTTTTATTACTTTTCAGTAATTTCATTTTATGTCTTTTAAGTTTATATCAGCTTTAGATATGTGTTGTAACTAAATTAAATATCTAGGGTTGTGATAAAATCTAATATCACCGGTTTTAAAAAGGATTAGATTATAGTTTGGGTAATTAAAGAGTTATTTGTTGAGTCATAATCGTAATGCCTTTTTATTAACTGATCACTAATAAAATTGAATAGATAAACCTAAAATGAACTAGAAATAGGGACTTTAAGTTTAAAGACCTACACTCAACAACCCACGATCTTCTTTAAGGATAGATAAACCTTTAATAGATTTCCTTACAGGATAGGAATATACCTGTTGGGCGGGGGTAATCATAATTGGAATTCAAACTTAATGAATCTAGGTAATTTGGTTGACATAGACATATGATTCAATTGAATTAAACTAGATATTTGTAAATGACCATCGGAAGAGGCTTTTACATAATTTAATATTCCAGATTAATAAATCAATATTTACCCAACTATGATTTAACTACTTCATCTTTTAATTAATATTGGAAGAATTCACAACCCTAGATAGTTTTAATTCTCATTATTCTACTCTCAATTTCTTTTACTTGTTTTAAATTTAGAATCATCATTATCCTTTCAAACAACTTGTTAGATATTAGTAATCACTTAAACCTCATAAAATTAATAGAATAGATATTAAGTCATCGTGGGATCGATACTTTTTATACTACTTGAACGATACGTGCGCTTACGTTATACGTGTGTCATTACGCCGGTCAAGTTTTTGGCGCCGTTGCCGGGGACTTCTTTATCTTTTACTATTAGTTTAGGGGTTAGATACGTTACTTGTATCTAATTTTCTTTTTACTTATTGTTTTCGTTTTATTGTGTTTCAGGTTATCAGAATCTTAATGAGACGAACCAGAAGCTTTGAACTACGACCGCTTGACCCAAAAATTGAAAGAACTATCAGACAGTTGAGAAGGGAAAGGAGACAAGGCCAAGAAGCAATTGTTAACATGGAACCTGAACCTATGGAGATTGCACCACCAATTCCCATTCGAGACAGAACCATACCGGTGGTTGATGGCCTCATTTCATGTATGTACTTCCTCCTTTACCAGCGAATGCAGGTGACATCAAAACTTGCATTCAGATGATTCAGCAATCAGTACAATTTCAACAGACAGGGGAACAATCCATATTCCAACACCTACAATCCAAGGTGGAGGAATCATCCCAATTTCTCATGGTGCAACAATTCAGGGCAAAAGAACTATCCACCACCTGGATTCCAGCAACAGAACAAAAGCCAGGAGTTTGAAAAAGACCCAGAAATGAAAGATTGGCTTGTAGAGATGTTCAAAAAGCAACACCAGCATATGATGCTATGTTTCAAAACCAATCTACTTCCATCAAAGCACTGGAGAATCAAATTGGACAACTAGCCAATGCTCAGAGTTACAGACCACCAGGAAATCTTCCCAGCAATACAGAACCAAATCCGAGGAACCGATGGAAGGAGCAATGTCAAGCCATCACCTTGAGAAGTGGTACTGAAATCAACAAAGATGTTGGAATCAAGGCAACCGTTGAAGATATTCCAAAAGAAGCAAAGAAACATATGGAGGAAAAAAAAATAAATGAAAAAGAAGCAAAGGAAAAAGAACAGATCACTCCACCTCCACCTTTTCCTCAGCGTCTTCAGAAAAGCAAATTGGACAAGCAGTTTGCTCGATTCTTGGAGGTTTTAAAAAAACTGCACATCAACATCCCATTTGCAGAAGCTTTGGAACAAATGCCCAGTTATACTAAATTCATGAAAGACATTCTTCACGAAAACGAGATTGGGAGATTATGAGACAGTAGCATTATCAGAAGAATGCAGCGCCATCATTCAGAGAAAACTTCCCCAAAGTTGAAGGATCCTGGAAGTTTCACCATTCCTTGCATCATAGGAGAACATAACTTCGGTAAGGCTTTATGTGATTTAGGTGCAAGTGTTAATTTAATGCCTTTTTCCATTTATAGGAAACTGCAAATTGGAGAAGAAATGCCTACCTCAGTTTCACTGTAACTTGTTGATCGAATGCTCGCATTTCCAAGAGGAGTTGTTGAAGATGTGCTGGTCAAAGTTGATAAACTCATTCTCCCAACAGACTTCATTATCCTTGACATGGATGAAGATAAAGATGTGCCAATCATCCTTGGGAAACCATTCTTAGCAACAGGTCGAACAGTGATTGATGTACAAAAAGGAGAACTGACCATGAAAGTTCAGGACCAAGAAGTTACCTTCAATGTTTTCAAAGCTATGAAATTCCCGAGTGAAGAAAAAGAGGAAGAATGTTTCAGAATTGATGTTGTTGATAGTATCATTCATGATACTGATACAATTCCTACGGACAAACTTGAAGCTTGCATCACCAACATGACTGAAACTGAGTTAGATGCCGAAATTCTGGAATGTATCAACTATCTTGACAAGCCATTTCGTTTCAAATTGACACAACCAATTGAAAGTTTGGAACTACCAAAGAAAGACCGGATCAAGCTTCGATTGAAGAACCACCACAGATGGAGTTGAAGTTACTTCCGAGTCATCTCAGGTATGCATTTCTTGGAAAATCTTCTGAATTACCTGTTATTATTTCATCTTCTCTAACATTGGACAGAAGAAAAGTTATGAGAGTGTTACGAGAGCATAAGAAAGCCATGGCTGGACTATAGCAGACATTTGAGGCATTAGTCCATCATTCTGCATGCACAAGATCCTGATGAACGATGAGTAAAACCCACAGTAGAACATCAACGGAGACTCAATCCAATCATGAAGGAAGTTGTGAAGAAAGAAATCATCAAATGGTTGGATGCTGGCATCATCTACCCTATCTCAGACAGCAGTTGGGTAAGTCCTATGCAGTGTGTGCCGAAGAAAGGAGGAATTACTGTGGTTACCAATGAAAAGAATGAGCTAATCCCAACAAGAACGGTGACTGGATGGAGAGTATGTATGGACTACAGGAAGCTGAACAAAGCCACGAGGAAGGATCATTTTCCGCTGCCATTCATTGATCAGATGCTGGACAAATTGGCGGGACATGAGTTCTATTGCTTTCTGGATGGATATTCAGGGTACAATCAGATTGCTATCGCCCCAGAAGATAGGAGAAAACCACATTTACATGTCCCTATGGTACTTTTGCTTTCCGCAGGATGCCATTTGGATTATGTAATGCCTCTGCCACATTTCAGCGTTGCATGATGGCCATCTTTCAGACATGCTGGAGCAGAGTATGGAGGTTTTCATGGATGATTTTTCTGTGTTTGGAGATTCTTTTGATCATTGTTTGTAAAATCTGGAACATGTGTTACAAAGGTGTGAATATACAAATCTGATACTCAACTGGGAGAAATGCCATTTTATGGTGCAAGAAGGCATACTTCTTGGACACCGGATCTCACAAAAGGGAATCGAGGTAGACAAAACAAAGATAGAGATAATTGAAAAACTACCTCCACCAACATCAGTCAAAGGAATTCAGAGTTTTCTTGGACATGCAGGTTTTTACAGGAGATTTATCAAAGACTTTTCCAAAATTGCAAAACCTCTTTGCAATCTTCTGGAAAAAGATGTGTCTTTCAACTTCACCAAAGAATGCCAGGAAGCTTTTGAGATCTTAAAACAGAAGCTGGTTTCTGCCCCCATCATAGTAGCACCAGATTGGACCCTTCCATTTGAGGTAATGTGTGATGCTAGTGATTTTGCTGTAGGTGCAGTTTTGGGACAACGCAAAGCAAAGATATTCCACACCATTTACTACTCCAGCAGAACTTTGAATGAAGCTCAACTCAACTACACAACCACTGAAAAGAGAGTTGCTTGCAGTTGTGTTCGCTTTTGACAAATTCGCTCTTATCTGTTGGGTCCCAAAGTGGTGGTCTACACAGATCATTCAGCAATCAAATACCTGATCACAAAGAAAGATGCCAAACCCAGATTGATCCGTTGGATACTTCTTCTGCAAGAATTCGATGTGGAGATCAGAGACAGGAAAGGAACAGAAAACCAAGTGGCAGATCATCTATCGAGGCTCGAGAATGGAGAAACAGCTGGCAAAGAACTATCAATCATAAAGAAACTTTTCCAGATGAACAATTATTTGCCATAAAACAACAGGAAGTCCCTTGGTATGCTGACTATGTCAACTACATAGTATCAGGAAAATGGCCGTTGGAATTGACAACTCAGCAACAAAAGAAATTCTTCAAAGAAGTCAAACATTATGTTTGGGATGAGCCGTACCTGTTCAAAGGATGTGCTGATCAATTACTGAGACGATGTGTTCCACATGAAGAAGTCAACAGTGTTTTACAGCACTGTCATTCATCACCATACGGCGGACACTTCAGCGGGAATAAAACTGCAGCAAAGTCTTTCAATCAGGTTTGTTCTGGCCCACTCTTTTTAAAGATGCTCACTTGTTTGTTCTTCAATGTGACAGATGTCAGAGAATGGGGAATATTTCGAGGAGAAATGAAGGACCGTTGCAAAATATTCTGGAAGTGGAGATATTCGATGTCTGGGGAATTGATTTCATGGGACCCTTTGTTCCATCATTCGGAAACCTGTACATCTTGGTTGCTGTAGACTACGTCTCAAAATGGGTTGAAGCAATTGCACTACCATCCAATGATTCAAAAGTGGTGATCAAATTCTTGAAAAAGAATATTTTCACTCGGTTCGGAACACCTCGTGCAATCATCAGTGATGGTGGCTCTCATTTCTGCAACAGATATTTTGATGCACTCCTATCCAAATACGGAGTTACTCACAAGGTTGCCACAGCCTACCATCCACAGTCAAATGGGCAAGTTGAAGTTTCAAATAGAGAAATCAAAAGAATCTTGGAGAGAACTGTTGGATCAACAAGGAGGGACTGGTCAACAAAACTAGATGATGCATTATGGGCCTACCGGACAACTTACAAGACACCCATTGGTATGTCCCCATATCAATTGGTGTTTGGGAAAGCATGCCATATGCCAGTTGAGCTTGAACACAAAGCATACTGGCACTGAAGAAGTTGAATCTTGATCCACAAGCTGCATGAAAGAAAAGACTTCACCAACTCAATGAATTGGAGGAATTTCGCCTACAAGCTTATGAGAATGCCAATTGTAAAGGAAAAGACCAAGAAATGGCATGCATGACCTAAAAATAGTGCACAGACAATTGAAACCAAAGGCAACATGTGTTGTTGTACAACTCGAGGTTGAAACTTTTCCCTGGAAAGTTGAAATCAAGGTGGTCAGGTCCATTTGTGATCACTCAGGTTTTACCATATGGAGCTGTAGAGTTACTGGATCCCAAGACCAACAACACATTCAAAGTTAACAGTCAGCGTGTCAAGCACTACTGGGGAGAACCGTTGGAGCGACAAAAAGAAAGTGTCACACTTTCAGATCCAGCATAACGTTCAGGCAATCACGTCTAGCTGACGACTTAAAACTTAGCGCTCGCAGGGAGGCAACCCATGCAATTTGTGTATATATTGTGATTTGGTATGATTTAATTTTGTGTGTTTAGTTTTTGCAGATTAAGACATTTCAAGATGGAAGAAGCTCTCGCAAGTCTTCACAAGCAATTTCCTTCTCTCCCTCAAAAATCTCTGATAAAAGTTTTCAAAGCTCGCTTGGAACGAATGAGACTACTGATGATCAAAGGTATTCCTACTGATATTTGTTGGGTAATCGAGGCACGTGTCCGTCTAGCAGGTGAGTATTCTGAGACTTGTAGTTCTTATTTACCTGGTTTTGGAAGAAGCACCTATGCAAAGAAACGTAGAGCTAAGCAAATGGGTGTTTGTTACAAATGTGCGCGTTGGAATTGCAATACTCGTTGTCGTTCTTTAGGAATGGTGTCTGATAATCGTGAAGATAAAATTAAATTCATTAGGGATGGCTTGAGTAAGGAGTCTGTAGATGATATATCTTCGACTCTTGAGACGCATCCCAGTGGATATGTTCATATAGCCATTCACAAATTACACACACAATTCCAAAAAGAAAGACAACAGTTAAGTCTTGGGAATCTGACTCAAAAAGACCCTGTTTGCCAATTTATAAGAAAATTGGATGGGAAGCTTGTTCCTGACGCATAGATGTCAATCAAGCTGCTACTTTTCTTGTACATATTATATCTCTTTGTCTTTTTCTAATAATTGATTTGTTTTGTTGTTTTCTCCGACAGGATCCAGACCTTTTTTACTATCACGATTTATTTTACTATTTTGCTACTAATCGTCCTTTGGAAGATACTTGTGCTATTTTTACTCACCCTTTTCAGGTACTATAAATTCAACTTATCATTGCACTTTTGAAGACATCCAGAGTAAAACATGGAAGCCACTTCAAGAAGACGAGTTGAAAACATCTGTGTGTTTTGTGGTAGTAGTGTTGGTACTAAACCACAATACGTAGAAGCAGCACAAGAATTGGGTCGAGTCTTAGCTGTAAGAAATATGCACTTAGTATATGGCGGAGGCAATCTTGGACTAATGGGGATCGTTTCAAAGGCCGTACAGGAAGGAGGCAGTCATGTTTTGGGAATCATCCCAAAACCCTTGGCAGAAGCAAATCTTATTGAATCATCAAACGGAGAGGAACTGATCGTGCCAGGTATGTCTGAACGACTAGTGGAAATGATTAACCGTTCTGATGCTTTTATTGCTTTGCCAGGTGGCTTGGGTACATTGGAGGAAATTTTTATAGTACTATCTTGGGCGAACCTGAACATACACCAGAAACCAATTGGGCTGTTTAACGTTGATGGATTTTATGATTTTCTTTGTGTGTTTCTTGATGATGCCCGGAGAAATGGGTTCGTGTCAAAACCTTTGAAAGAACTACTCTTTACTGCCAGAACTGCTCCGGATCTAATTGACCAACTCTTAGCATATGAACCACTAGTTGACCCTATCCTTTCAAAGATAAAATGGTCCGAAGATGATCGTGGTAAGAAGCGTCGAATAAATCTGGATCTTAACCTTTAATTTTCCTGTAGAATTTCAGCTAACCAGGTACTATCTTCTAAACTCTTCTTCTACTGTTTAAGACATTGGGGACAATGTCTCATTTAGGTTTGGGGGTGAGGAATAGTTAATAGTATCTTGTTTTTATTGTATTTTTATTTTTAGTCCAAAATTTTTCGAAATATATAAAAAAAAATATTTAAAAAAAAAATCAAAAACAAAGGCATATTTAAAGCTAGGTGATGGTTTGGTGTCTTCCTTCACTCACTACCTCTCTATAAGGAAAAGCTGTGAAGGCACCTAGATAATCATTCACCAGTAGCTTGTTGTGATAGACTAGTTTGGAGGACTCGTTTTTATTCCTGTCACCAAGCGATAAGAGCCTAAGAGGCTTGGGTACTTAAGTGAGCCTCGCTCCACCCTCCCTCTGGGGAATCTACAACGGGAATTCATTGAGTTAGTCACACACCATGACAATAGAAGTTATTTCTTTATGTTTATGGTTTTTATGTTGACTAAAAAGGTGAAATTGGTAAGAGATAGCTTGTGTAAGGAATTCTCACTCCTGATACGTATTTCAAACCCATTTTTTCAAAACAAGTTAATTTTTGTTTAATTCCTTTTGAATTATTTAATTTGTAAATTCTCCATAAAACTGACTAAAATAGATCTTCATATGCTCAGTTGGTAGGTATTATCAACATACATAGTAACATACAGACATGAGATAAAATTGAAAAGATTGTAATATTCAGTACTACAGTTTAATTGGAGAAGCATCTCAAAAAGTGATGGAATAAAAAAAAAATTTACATCTGAGATCCGAGTTATTAAGTCTGTAGGGTGTTTTAACACCTAGTGCCCTAAAACCAACTGGTTTGGGAGTCATTGGCCCAAAGCTCGCTACATTCAATAAAAAATGATGAATATATATATATATTATATATATCTGAAGTCTGAGTAATTAAGTCCGTAGAGGTGTCTTAACACCTGGTGCCCTAAAGCCATCTGGTTCGGGAGCCACCGACCCAAAGCTCGCTACATAGATGGAAGGTATTGTATATAAATAAAAAATAGAGAAAAAAAAATCAAAGAAAAAAATCAGAAAAATCAGAAAATTTATTCCATTACTACAAAAGATGTGAACTTTGATAAAACTTTAGGACAAAAATATTACTCTCTTATCAACTGCACTTATGACTGTTGTGGGCAAAAAGAGTTGAATAAAACTTTGTTAGCTGTGTATATGAAGAATGATAAAAATAATCGGAGAATTTACTTATTCAGTAATTTAGAATGAAACAAAACAACTAGTAAACTTGGAGTAGAAGTTTCACCTAATTAGTCACTAACTTGTTTATTCTCTTTTCTCTTGTCTTTTTGCTTTTGTGTGCATTAGTTTCACTACCTTTTTACTTTTATAAAATGTTTTGGGTATCATTGCTGTAAACCCTCACGAGACTACAACTCGTCCACTAGGGACACCTAGGGGTTTAAAGGCTTGTTGCATATGCTAAATGCAATCGTGATCCCTACGAAAGTGGCTTAGTTAAATTTTATTATGTTATTTTATTTTGCTCGAGGACTAGCAAAATGTTAGGTTTGGGGGTGTGATGAGTGGTAAAACTATCACTATTTCCTACTCATTTAACTTAATATTTTGTATAGTTTCTTGAGTTTTGTGAATATTTTGATGTGTTTTGTGTTATTTTGTAGATAAATAAAGTTTCAGGACATTCTGGAGGGGATTTGGAGCAAAACTGTGAAATTTGGTGAATTTGGCAAAAAGGGTATTTTGGTAATTTTGGGCGTCTCGACACCGAAACCCATGGCATCCCGACCTCTAACGTGCACTGGAGACTGCTAATATGCGCCAGGTCAACAAGTCAAAGTTGCCAAGTTTGACTTTGCTAACGTGCAACATGCCACGTGTCATCACCACAACCAATCTACTAACGTGCACCGCATTCACGTGTCAAAAGTTCAACGAGCCGTTTTTTAGCCACCATGACACGTGTCGAAATTCAGCGATCCAAAAAAATAATAACAAAAATAAAAAAATAATCAGAAAAATAATAATAAAGAATTGAATTTTTTGCCTATAATTGAGTTTGATTTCTTAAGTTTAAAATGTTCCTCATCCTCTGAAATCCTTATAAATAAATTGAGATTTCTCTTCTTTAGTTTCTTTTATTATTTTATTTACGTTTGTAGTAGTAATTCTCTTCTATAAATAGTAGTTTTCATTCATCCATGAGGAGCTAACTTCTCCATGCTGAGGTAAAAAGGTAATTCTTTTACTTTTGCTATTTAGACTAATCTCCCTTAAAATATAATATATAAACTATTTAAAACCTGAATTAATAAATGATACCGCCATTCCGGACGGTTGGTTATTCAATTTAAATTGGTTAAACCTGACTTAATGAGGATACCGACATATTGGACGATTGGTTTAAGTTTATATTTATGTTCCGCCTTATGGCTGATATATTTGAATTTGACTTAATCAGGATACCGCCATTCCTGACGGTTGATTTAAAATATCACAAGATTATATATATTATTTTATGGGAGATATCTAAATAGTGAATAGTAGAAGTTAATTCCTTTTACCTTAACATTTCTTTTTATTACTTTTCAGTAATTTCATTTTATGTCTTTTAAGTTTATATCAGCTTTAGCTATGTGTTGTAACTAAATTAAATATCTAGGGTTGTGATAAAATCTAATATCACCAGTTTTAAAAAGGATTAGATTATAGTTTGGGTAATTAAAGAGTGTTATTTGTTGAGTCATAATCTTAATGCTTTTTATTAACTGATCACTAATAAAATTGAATAGATAACCTAAAATGAACTAGACATAGAGACTTAAGTTTAAAGACCTTACACTCAACAACCCACGATCTTCTTTAAAGATAGATAAACCTTTAATAGATTCCTTACAGGATAGGAATATACCTGGTGGGCGGGGGGTAATCATAATTGGAATTCAAACTTAATGAATCTAGGTAATTTGGTTGACATAGACATATGATTCAATTGAATTAAACTAGATATTTGTAATGACCATCGGAAGAGGCTTTTACATAATTTAATATTCCAGATTAATAAATCAATATTTACCCAACTATGATTTAACTACTTCATCTTTTAATTAATATTGGAAGAATTCACAACCCTAGATAGTTTTAATTCTCATTAATCTACTCTCAATTTCTTTTACTTGTTTTAAATTTAGAATCATCATTATCCTTCCAAACAACTTGTTAGATATTAGTAATCACTTGTCCTCATAAAATAATAGAATAGATATTAAGTCCTCGTGGGATCGATATTTTTTATACTACTTGAACGATACGTGCGCTTGCGTTATACGTGTGTGATTACGCCGGTCAAGACATGAAAGTTACATTTCCTGAATGGTGGAAATATTTCTGATGCGTCTTAAGTTTAGCCCAATTTTGTAAAGCTATCTTAGTTTGTTACCAAACCTAAGTGTTCCGAGAAGTAAGGACTCATTGAATTCGAGTATATAAAACAGGTAGAGCATATAACATTTAATGAAGTAA
This sequence comes from Zanthoxylum bungeanum, assembly GCA_019454045.1. Lineage (NCBI taxonomy): Eukaryota > Viridiplantae > Streptophyta > Magnoliopsida > Sapindales > Rutaceae > Zanthoxylum > Zanthoxylum bungeanum. The sequence goes on from SKCR01045125.1 coordinate 81,239, forward strand.
CATCTACATTTTATGATACCTTTCAGTTGAGCCAAAAAGGAGACTAAGAAGAAGAATAATAGGAACTATCTAGAATTAGTTAACCAAAAGAGTACATTAAGACTCTGGGTAAGTTTATGTTTAAGAGAATTCTCAGTAAATGATAGTGCGAGTATTGTAAAGGGCCCAAACTAGAAGAAAGATAAGGTGTTACATTCAAAATATCCTTTAGCATTCGTTTCTTGTGACAACTCAAAATAGATTTTGATTTCTTGACCCCTCCCAATCTTAGTTAGATAGCCTAATAGCGATGAACCACAACACCGTATTGATGATGTTCTCAGGAACAGGTAGACTCGAGATGTAGTATAACAACTTCAAGGTATGATTAGAATCATTTTGTCCCTAAAGAATGAGGCGTTACCCTTAGGATAAGGCAGACATAGAAACCACGAAGGCCTCGGATACAATAAATAGCATAAGAAGAAGAGAGGGAATCTTGGTAATAAGGTTGAAGTGAAATTGTTGAGAAGATACAAGGAACAGAGGAGTACTAGTCAAATAGTGACAAAAGTTCATGAGTAGCGAGATGTATTTTCAGTTTTAGGTTAAGCAGAGTACTATATACATTTTCACAAATCTAGCCTACATCGTTTGACATAATTAAGGGCGTAGCGTACTAGAATTTTCCATTCAAGAAATGAAGAAGAAGTGCATCAGGAGGAGGATTATCGGGGTATGATAATGTGATTCATAGTTTACAAAATAAGGCCAAGATTTCATCAGTTACAGACCTGTCGAAAAAATAATTAGTACAACCCGTATGCTTCCTCATGTGATTCACCTAGGTAGGAACAAGACAAAACCTAACTCTAAATAATTTACTAACAGCAAAACACGAATAAGGATAAGGAGACTAGGTACCTAGAAATTTTACCAGACAGTGAATCGGGACAAACTATTAAAAGAACCATATGAACACAACAGAACCCTAGATTGAAAGGTAAAATACATTTGAATGAGGTTACCACAGAATAATTAATGAATTGTCTTATTCATTGATGAGCAATAATAGAATATCGAACACCGACGGGGAAGCGTCATGTGTAGATATTCCTGGATGGAAGTTGGATGATACCGTAATAGATTTTGACGGAGGGATCTTTGTAGAGAAAGAATGAAGATGCCCATAGTTTACTTGAAAGAGAATAACAATATAGTTAAGTCTTCCTAGGATCGTTTATGAGAATAACCGCCATTACTACCTTATTAAGTTCTTGTAACCAACAAGTTTTCAATGGTAGATTTTAATTGTCATAAGAAATAACGATGGGCACGCGATTCCAAGAGAATGAATGTGTTAAGTCTTAAAGGTATTGAGATAATGTGAAGGAAGCAATGATAGAATATGTGTGAATTGATTGGTGACGATACTGTAGGTGGAATACTAGACGACATCAATGAAAAAGACGGAAAGAAACCAACTCTTACAAGTAGGAAGAACCAAGAACAAGGTAAGATATGTTTGTAGGGGTTTTGGGCGATGGGCGCGACAGAAGCGCGGGTCGGGCGAAATCATTTTAAAACTTTTTCAAAATACCGAATAAATTATTCAATATCTAATATGAATAATATGAATAATTTATTCATATTTCACCTTAACCTATTTATTCAACATCATATATTGACATAAATATTGTTGAAAACTCGCGAAACTTTTACGAAAACCAATTTTCGGCAAAATGACCTAAAACACGTTTTTGACCGAACCGACTACCCGACACTTATGGAAACTGCCCAAGTTAGTTCCAATAGTGTGTGGGCAGTTCATGGGCTGTCCAAACAGTGATGAACTCACGGTTTGGACAGCCGTCACCTGGTTGACTCAAAAGTCTCCCGATAACACCGTTTTTGGCCGTTTTCGCTTATTTCAAGTCAGAAACACTTTCCGTCAATTGTGCCAACACCCAAATTACATCCAAAACATTCTAAAGACAACAATTTCATCTCAAAATCATTTAGTTCAGGTCAAACCAGAAAACGAAATTGGCCTAATTTTCACACTTAAATCCAATTTTCAACAAGATTAATCTAATTAATTCATCACCAAATGAGTCCCACCACAAATGAATAACTCTAGAAAAATTCTAGGCTATCTAAGAGTGGATCAACAACTCTAGAATGGAAACAATTTTGTCCAACAATAATTTGAACAAATTGGAATAAAATTATACTAATTAGTTCGATAATCTACTTCACATATGCCTAAACTTCCTTCTCCATCAACCACAAACAAAAGCCCCAAAATTTTCACAAACAAAGAAACCCTAGAAAATTTCTAAGTATCCAAGAAAGTAAGAAACTAATTTACAAGCTTGGTTGTGTAGAAGATTACCTTTTTAATCTATTAAAATCCAAACTTTTTCTTGCATTTTTCTTTGTCTTTTTGCTTGATTTCATCAAACCAAAAAATGGGTTTCTTTTGAAGAATGGTCGTTCATGGCAGCAAGATGGAGGATGAAGAAAACAATTTCCTTTTAAAGGAAGCTTTGACCAAATTTTTGGGTATCAGTGGCATTTTGGGAATTTTTTAATTTATCAAATTTAATCCATTTTAAATCAAATCAAACTTTGCACCAACCAATCATAATTAGACAAGTGTAAGTTTGATTTAATAATATGCCAAGTGTTACCAATTATAACTCACCATATGTCATAACAATTATGACAAAAAGAATAAGGCTAAAAATTAATTATTTACGTTGGTGTACCATCTATTAGGAAACCTTCAGTGAGTCGTTCAGTGTCTTATCAAATAAACACTACATGTCTATACGAGTCTCCCGAGACTCATGGTTCACTAGGATAAACCATCGGACCAAGTCACGATATACGACATGTACTGGTCTCAGCAAATTTTACTAACCGACCCGTGTTAGCAAATCTTGACCAGGAACTTTATTTAAGGATATACAACTAATAGTGCGCTTCCCAATGTCAATTACAAATTGCGTTGTAACTGCACACTATACTGTAAATCCTAGGGTCTTTGTCTAATATACAGGTATCACTGAACCAGATTCAGTTTCGATCTAATCGTAATCAGATATCTGATTGTAATTAGATCGAATAAGTGTATAAAAGACAAGGTGCTAATAATAATATTATGGAAAATAGAACTGCTCGTATTTATGAATCAGACATAAATACGATCCGGATTGGCACTCGGAGCACCAACCCTAACAATTTCTCCCACTTGCTCTAGTGTCAATCCATAGTATCCTATACACATCTCAATGTGTATCGCATACTCATGGCCCTCAAGAGCTCACCAGCACTCAAGAGGTAGGCAACAACAAGTAAGCCTGCTTTAACAAATCGAGTCTGTCCAACAAACTCAATCGTTTTCCTTAACTAGCATCATTCATATTTTGTAGAATCCAAATTCCACATCAATATGACTCAGATGCTATATCAGTATTGTATGATAGATACTGAGTTGTCTATGTACTTAGAAATCAAATCCAAATACTATGAAACAACCGCAAACACTACACTAATATGAAGACTTCTAATCTATGAGGGTCACTTTACAACTTCATAAGTCAATGCTTCTTAAGTTGCAACTGATTCCACTAGTTCAGTAGAATTAATGGTGACACTCCCACTGCATCTTTTCTGACTTTATATGACATAGACCATCTAATGTCATAATTAGAATCCAAACTAATCTGACATTATGGTTGCAGACTAAATTATCCATGTAAGAGAAACTCATTCATAATCTCTCAAAGATCACAAAGAACATGTTTCAAGACACATCTTATGGTCTACTGTATATCAAAATAACTTGTAACAATTACGTTTAAATTGATATCTTTAATCGCACATAATACATTATTCATCATGCCATCATCCTATGATGCATAAGATTGATTAGACATTCCAATCAATCTATCTTTCGACAAAGGAATCATCCTTTACGAAAGATGAATACTATTTATATAAAAGACACGTTAATTGTCAAACAGTTTTACTAACTGTCATACAGATAGTCTTGCCGTGTCCTTTATTAGATTATATCTAATATGCGACTAATGTGAGTATCTCACAAGTCTCTTAGTTTTTATATCTTATATAAAACTTTATATCAAATATAACAGAGACCGTTCCCACTGCTTCCAAGGAGAAAAAAAAGACTTAGGATATGTAATACTAGAAAGAAATTTATATGCTCCCACTGACCCTACTGACAAATACGTATTCTCTATACTTCGATAAAACCAGGCAATCTGACTGATATCAAAAACAGAGAACATGGATTTCCGGAAAGCTTATTTGAGTCTACAATAGGCTCCATAAGCTAGTATATCAAACTGTGATTATAGCATAATACAAACTCTAGAGCCATTCTAGAATGAACTCTTCAAATAAAGAAATCACGACGGATCTCTCATTCGAAGAAATCACTCAAGAACGCCACTTTGCATTCTTTAGCCAAAAACATAGTTTAATATCAACATTAACCAACAAATCTAAAATTGTTCAATTAGTGCGACTAGAGATATGTTTTTTTAGAATCTACAATAGACTAATGAGTGAAACCTTTCTCATTGTCATACTATAAAGGTTAAACCTTTATCAAGCTCAATTTGCTTTTGTTGCGCAAACAATTTGTACATTTTATGAACGATTCATAACCAAAGCCTAATCAAGTTCTAAAATCCATCGCAGTAAGCAATGAACAATTTTAGATCTATAGTTCAATGGTAAGTTCCGGAATCGATATCAAATATCGCTCCCACTATAAGTTATAGGATAATTTTCTTCAATAAGAAAACATCAGAACCATTAAGTATCAGATACTTTGTAAATGATTCTGACATCCTATAGGACTTATACGGCAGATGTCTAAGGGTATTTTCATCTTATTAATTATGTAGTTCCATTACAGTTTATCATTCTAACATTTGACTTCACTAAGTCAAATCTCTTCTGTAATCGTCAACATCCAATGTTAACTACCAAGTAACAAAACAATTTTATTACTCGGGATCGTAGAAAAGATATTCTATCAAATAGAATCAAGGATAAACCTTTCACTCGTACCTCCGAGGCACAAGTACTTTCAATTATATAATAATTATACAAAAGAAAGTCTCAAATCTTAAACTTTTAAGATTCAAATTTTCTACTATACATATCATATATGTAACTGTAGAAACCAATGGAACCTTAATTAAAGAGATGAATTAGTGTTACAGGAGCATAACCTAAAGAGTATTGAAACTAATTCGGTAATATTCAATATCAACGAATCAAATCCTATAAGATTCAATAACTCTCACTGACCAATTGCATGAGAATGGAATCGCGAAAGTTTAATACTGAGTAAGAATCACATTCTTTAAAAAACTACAGAACTAATTGCCTTAAATTCATGCGTTTGATCAAGTCAAACATTTTCGAACAATTCAAAGACGCGCAATGAATTTTTTAAGATAAAGTTTTCAACACTACATATAAAATATCTTTGAACTATTTAAAATATTCTATCCGAGTTTCATTCGTAACATATTGACAGTTCTTGAACAATTCAAGACGTTCAACATGTTCTCTAGTAGAAACACGTAACTAAGTCATGACAATTCATTAACTGAGTTACGAAGCAAAGAAAACTATACAAGGCAATTTCTAATTCATTAAACTACATACTTCCAAAGCATTAGTTTAATAAATGTACGGTCCAATGACAATCATCGGTTAAATGAGATTTAATCACTTCTGAATACAATATTCATTAAACAGATAAGGATATGTGGTGTGATCTCATATCAGACCATCATTTACCATACGGAACAAACATCTGATGCTTTTACGATAACATCTCATAAAACACAGTTCTAAGTTATTTATTCTACCGAATGTTTTCTTAATGTTCATCTTTCATCCATGACACTACTAGTCATATTAAAATATGTAACAACTGTTTATACAGAATAAGTAACTATCCAATAGTCACAAGTTCTGATATCAAATATCAAAACAGTTATTAAACATTATTTTAAATAACTAGACAGGAGATCCGATATCCAATACTTATAGTTGTCGTATTATGAGAATCGAAATTCTCTATACACAACTATACGCATCTCCTTTCTTAAGCTTTATAATTTGCGTTCAATTATTCACAACATTTGCAAATAATCGATTAGCAAATTATGCCAGACACGTGACTTCTAAAAGTCACTAAAGCTAAGAAACGTCATTATAAGACAAATAAGTACTAAATGGGTTTTCTTAATGCCAGTCAAGAATCTCGAGACATGAAATATTCAAGTCAATTCTTACTGCATAAGAAACAATTCTAACTAGAATAAAATTCTAAACACAGATATCATTTTAGATTACATAATCGCGACTTAGAAACTAAGTCACAAACCATCTTGATTTTCAAGAAAATTGGAACAACAGTTCCCGATGGTTTCAACTAATCTAACAGTATCTAAGTCTACTGTCTTTCTAGAACCTATTCTAGAACTACGCAACCATAAGAAAGACAGAAAACCTATATATTCAAGTAATATACTATGCAGTGGATTAGAAGCAAAATTCTATAAGCAGTATATAATATAAGGAAAACGAAAGCAGTAAATTCCAAAATATTACACACTGCTTATGTTGTGGATTTTAAACTCAGCAGTTCTCCCACTACTTTACGTAATACCGTAATCCCCAACGGACAACGGGAATTCAATAATCAAATCGAATTCCATAGTGAGAGTAGGATCCCATGAATATATTTCAACTCACAGCTTTGGCATGTTCTCGCCTACGTATATTCAATCACTCACCAGTGACTCCTGATTTTGGTCCTGACCATTTCTCACTGTGACAGCTTTGACACGTTCATAGGGAGGCGTACCAAGGCTACACTTGTCAATGACATACTCAAGCTACTGATGGGGTTTTATGGCGGAATACCGGTAACGCTGCGGAAAACGCGGAAAATCAAAAATTTCCGATTTCAAAATTTTTCTTGGATCAATTAAATAAAATTATTTATTTAATTACCCAATTATCAAATTCTAAAAAATTACACAAGAGATCAAATTTCTTGTTAATTACCGAATTGCCCCAAAACTTTGTAAATTGATCATTTTAGTCCTAAAATTGTCAAAACAATTTTGGATGATTCTAAATCATTTCTAAAATGATTTTCAACATATCAAATACATAAAAATCAGATTTGCAACAAATCCCCAATTTTAGTCTAATTGCCGAGAGCACCCTACATTTTTGGTTTATTGTAATTTGGTCCTTTTTTGTTCTAAACATGCCAAGATCAAATGCAATCAACCCAAAAATTTACATGCATCATATTCATACCATAATACATAACATATATGAAAATTTCCAAATTTGGAGTGGGTTAAGAACCCTAATTATTCAATTTCAACAAATTGTCCAATTTCACCAAATCTTTAAAATCCAACACTTTAATCCATTCAATACTTCACCAACCTAGCCTCACCACTTTGAAACAACTCTAGAACAATTCTAGGTCACCAAGGAGTGGCTTACCAACTCTATAATGGCAACTTGATTTTCCAAAAATCAAAAAGTGAAGCTTTGAAACCATTTCAAGCTTACTTACATGCATCAGTCTTTCATCAAAGTTCACAACCAAAATAAACACAAACTATAAGAAGAGAGACAACACCAAAGCAACAAAAATGATGCTAAGCATGTTAGAAATAATTTTCATGTTGAAGACTTTGAAGAAAAACTAACAAAAACATGATGTTTCCAAGCATCCTTCTATAGGCCTTCAAGCTTTTCTCTCATCTTCTTTTTATGTTTATTTGGTATCTAATGAACTTGTTAAACGATAAAAGATGAAAAAAAATAATATATACTCCACAAAATTAGCCTTGGCCGAAATTTAGGGTGTATATACTAATATCTAGATATTTTTCATTTCATTTAATTTTGCTTTATCAACTTGCTTTAATCATCATCAAATCATTTAATGATTCAAAGTAAGTCAACAATTGCTACTCAAAAAATATAACACTTATTTATTTTAGGTGTTGGCCGAAATTTAGGAAAATAAAAGAAAATTGATATTTCGATTTTAAACAATTTAAAAAACAAATATCTTAGGAAGTCAAAACCATTTTGACAACCTTTTCCTTTACTTTAAAGTCAACAATTTACACTTATAATCATTTCTTAACTTTATCATTTGGTAAGATATTTATATTTTAATTATATTAATTATTTAACAATTAATTAATTAATTAATTAATTAAATACAAATATCTCAAATATATGTATTATATTTACTTTAAATATCTCAAAAAATATATAAATGATATATGTCAAATACCTTTATTTGACAATTTATTAATGTCTATTTAATAATATCATAAATTAAATACAAATACACATTAATTAGGAAATGACGATTCGGCCCGTTTGTATGTATTTTTCGTTTAACGTTTAAACGATTTATAAATAATCATCATTATTCATAAAAGTCGCCCTAGTGCTCTATGAGTATATTTCATTAGTGAGACTCTATAGATTCAGGTATATCTGTCACAAAATCTAATTTCGTGTCCATAATTTACCCACCCGTAAATTATGATGACCATAGATAAACTAGCTGAGTCATACAGGTCGAGGTCATTGCATACGTATAATCCCTCCGTCACAGGTATCTAGATTATCCCAAAGATATAGATATAAGCGTCAAATCTCTATAGGTATAATCACGTCGACGATTCTATTAGCAATCTATAAATAACATTCGAAACTCATTTCCGAAGTATACTATGGCCATAGATTTAACTGATTTCTAATCACATATGGACTACCTATACTCTGTACACAGAACTGACGGATCCTATATTGATACACACAGGATATCCTGAGGATCGGTCCACACCCAACGAACATGCATAGGTCTGATCTAAATAGATCGGTGACGTGACTGCCATCTAAGTGTGGAGAATGTCTCATACATCCACAGTGGTATCTCAAGTCGAATGACCACTATGCTACTCAACCCGAGAAGATTCTTATTGACGTTGGTGTACCATCTACTAAGAATCTTCGGTGAGTCGTTCAATGTTTATCCATTATAAACACATACACGTCTATACGAGTCTCCCCAGACTCATGGTTCATTGGGATAAACCATCGGACCAAGTCTCGATATACGACATGTACTGGTCTCAACGTATTTGACCAACCGACCCTTGTTAGTAAATCTTGACCAGGAACTAAGTTTGATAATATACATTTAGCAGTGTCACTTCCCATGTCAATTACAAACTAGTTTTGTAACCGTGTACTGCATTATATATTACCGGGCCTTTCTCTAATATATACATATCACTAAACAACATTTAGTTTCAATCTAATCGTAATCAGATCGAATATGTATATACAAACAAGAGGTGCAACCATAAATGAGTAATATTATGGAAAATGAGATTGTTCATATTCATGAATCAGACATAAATACGGTCCGGATTGGCGCTTTGAGCACCAACCCCAATAATTTCTCCCACTTGCTCTTGTACCAATCCACAGTATCATATACACATCTCAATGTGCATCGTATACTCATTGCTCTTAAAATCACACCTAGCACTTAAGAGGTAGGCAATAAGAAGTAGGTCCGCTATAACATATTGAGTTTGTCAAACATACTCCATCGTTTCCCATAGCCAGCATCGTTCATATTTTGTAGAATCTAAATTATACATTAATATGACTCTGATGCTACATCAGTATTGTGCTACAGCTACTGAGTTGTCCAAGTATTTAGGGATCAAATCTAAAATACTATGATGACAACACAACCACAATAACAATACAAAAATTCTAATTTATCAGGTCACTATGCAACTTCATAAGTCAATACTTCATAAGTTGCATCTAATTCCACTCACAAAGTAGAATCCTCTGGGACACTCCCATTGCATCTTTTCTTACTCTTTATGGCGTAGACTGTCTAACGTCATAATTAGTCTCAAAACCAATATGACTCTAATGGTTGCAGACTGTATTCTCCATGAATTAGAAACTCGTTCTTAATATCTCAAAGATCACAAAGAACGTGTTTCAAGATCCATCATATGGTCTATAGGATATCAAAATAACTCGTAACAATTACGATTAAATCGATATCTTTAATCGCGCATAATAAAATATTCATTATGTCATCATAAAATGATACATAAGATTGATTAGACATTCTAATCAATATCTCTTTCGAAAAAAGGAATCATCCTTTAGGAAAGATGAATATTATATACAAGACACATATTAACTATCAAACAGTTATACTAATGTCATACAGATAGCCTAGTTATGTCCTTTATTAGATCATATCTAATGTACGACTAATATGAGTATCTCACAAGTCTCTTAGTCTTATATCTTATATATAAGACTTTATATCGTACATAACAGAGACTACTCCTACTGCTTTCTCGGAGTAAAGAAGACTTAGGTGAACCTTTTACCTCACAAACATCTCATTATTACCATAATAATGATAATATTGTTAGGATATATAACACTAGAAAGAAATTTGTACGCTCCCACTAACCCTTCAATCACATATGTATTCTTTGTACTTTGACAAGATCAGATAATCTGACTGATATCAAAATTAGAGAACACAGATTTCCAGAAGACTTATCCGAGTCTACAATTGGCTATATAAACTAGCATACTAAACTGCGATCTCAGTAGAACACAAACTGTAGGGCCATTCCAGAATGAACTCTTCAAACATAGAAATCACAACTGATCTCTTATCTGAATAAGTCATTGAAAAATGACACTTTGTATTCTTTAGCTAAAATGTACAGTTTAATATCAACATTAACCAATATATCTTTAATTGTTCAATTAGTGTGACTAGAGACAAGTTTTTCTCAGAATCTACAATAGATTTCTTAGTACAATCTTTCTCACTGTCATACTATAAAGGTCAAACCTTTAATAAGCCAACACTGCTTTCGCTGCGCAAACCATTTTCATATTTTATGAACTAATTTATAATTAAAGGTTAATCAAGTTCAAAACTTGATCATAGTAAGCTACGAAAATTCTTAGATCTATGGTTCAATGATGAACTTCCAGAATCGATATTAAATTTCGCTTCCATTATAAGTTATAGGATAATTTTCTTCGGTAAGAAAACAACAGAACCATTAAGTATCAAATACTCGTAAATGATTCTGATATCCTATTGGACTTATATAGAATATGTATTAGGGTTGTTTCATCTTATTAATTATGTAGTTCCAATTATAATTTATCATTCTCACATTTGACTTCAATAAGTCAAGTCTTTTCTACAATTGTTAACATCTGATGTTACATACCAAGTAATAAAATGATTTTATTACTTAGGATCGTAGGAAAGATATTCTATCAAATAGAATACAATATTCTATAAAATATAATAAATTATAAACTTTTACTTATACCTCTGAGGTGTAAGTAATTTCCATTATATAACTATTATAAAAAAGAAAGATTCAAATCTTAAACCTTTCAAGATTCATATTTTCTACCTATACATATCATATATGTAACTGTAGAAATTAATGAAACCTAAATTAAAAAGATGAACTAGTGTTACTGGAGCATATCCCCAAGAGTATTGAAAACTAATTCGGTAACATTCAATATCAAACGAATCAAACCATCTAAGATTCGATTGCTCTTGGTAACCAATTCCATCAGGATGGAATATTGGAAGAATAATATTGAATAAGAATCATATTCACTGAATAACCTTAGATTATGTTCGATTAAATTATCACGATTCATTTCATGTCCAACTTGAGGGGAACCCAAAAGGTCGCACAGAACAAAGTCGAAATCAATGGTTAACAGTGCACAGTACAAATATAATAGCATATATGATTGCTGTAGAAATTGTTTATAAATGGTTCAATGTGTTTAATTATTGAACAAATCATTTATGAGGTTCCATAGTGGCTTAGGAATGGTGAATGACGAGGGGCACTTTGGAAATTGGAAAAAATAATAAATAATAAATAAAAATTTAATATTCATGTGAATAGTAAAAAAAATTTTGTTATTTGTTTTGAATTCCAATTCGGCCCAAACTCTTATTAGGTTTTATAATCTCATTAAACCACTAAATTAAGATCCATTGGCTAAGATTAAATTAGCTTTTATCCCACATCGGATTCTTAATTAATTTTGTTGTCTTTGGAGCACTATATAAACCCAAAGAATTCTTCATAATTTTTTTACACCAAACCTTTCATATCTTGGGTTTATATAAGTGAGCAACTCTAAGTTTAAGAGTAAGCCACTGATTTTGAGGATCCTTAAGTCTAATTGACTAGAGGAACCTCGAGTCAAAAGATTTGAGGTATTTGCCTAGGCTAGCACTAAGGGCAAAATACCCGTGCACCAAGGCGTAGTCTTGCCGTTGAGTTTTGCTTTGGTGTGTGCATCTTTGGAGGCCACACACTTGGGTGGCTCTTTGGAACGTGGATGAGCTTGCTGAGTTCGAGAAAAGCTTATAGATTAGAGGGAGGATTGGAGGAGTCTACGGTTCAAGTAAGTTTTTTTCTTTCTTTATTTTATTTAGATTTCTTATGATAGTTAGCATGTTTAGGTTTATGTTCTTTGCATGTTTTATGAGTTTTATGCTTATAATATATAGTAACATGCCTAGGCTTGTAGAATAATAAAAACAAATGGGTCTTGGGCAAAGGAAAGCGACATAATAATTTTGATTTTCCACTGCGCACTCGCGGCCGCTTCCCAACAGTGGTATCAGCGCACCATTTTTTTATTAGTTCTCTCTCATTTGAACTCGAAATTGGGTGTTTAAAAGCTCTTTGGAAAGCTAACACCCTAAACGTAATTTTAGGCACAATTTTTGCATGATTTGGTTAAGATTGGAATTGTGAAATTTCATTTAAAGTTCACGCGTCTGCAGAAGAAAACGTGAATAGTAAATTTATTTGAATAAAATAAAATGTAATATCAATTAAATATTAGTCAAAGTTATTTAATGCCTAATAATTTCAACATATTAAAACTCATATGCTTGATGATTCTATGTATAATTAGACTTGGCATGATTATTTTAGGGTGCAAGCATCTAAAGATTTTCTAGAAATAGAGAGTGTATTGCTATCCCTTAGCTAAGTAATTATTTTGTGATGAACTTAGAGATTTATTACCTTTAAGGCTAATAAATATAAATCACTTGTTTATAATAAAAGACATTATAAAAGATACAAGTGGGGTGGGACCAAGACATTATAAAAGATGTTACTTTAGCAGAATTGCACAATCTGATAAAGCAAGCAGAGAAGGACTTGAAATCGGAGCTTAAAACCTCTGTCATGCTTACGGGTTCGGACCTGAAGCCACGAGGCCCAAAGAAAAATAACGGCAATGCCAAGGCTCCAGATCACCTAAAGCCGAATGGTAAGGTGGAGAAGAAAAAGGGAAAGGGGAAATGTTTCTTTTGTTGAAAGACGGGTCATTGGAAGAAAGACTGCAAATCCTTGAAAGCCAAGGAAGCTAGGGAAGCCCAAGAGGCAAAGAAGCTCAATGTTTCAGGTATGTTGTATATGATTGAACTATATTCTCAAAACTCTGAACCTTCTACTTGGGTGTTTGACACCGGTTGTAGGACTCACTTGTGTAACAATGTGCAGGGCCTGAGAAACAGTAGGAGACTCCGTCATGGGGAAGTTGACTTATGCATTGGTAATGGAGCAAATCTGGCTGCATTGTGCATGGGGACTTATTCATTAGTTTTGCCGAATGGTTTAGTTTTAGACTTAGAAGATTGTGTTTATGTACCTTCTCCAGTAAAGAACATCATTTCAATTTTTTCTTTATGTAATAAAGGCTTTTCATGCCTAATAAGTTGTAATGAATGTTCTATTTATTCAATGAAATAAAATATGGAGAAGGTATTTTGAATAATGGTATCTATGTCTTACAAACTAACAAAGAATGTTCAACCTCTAATATATTCAATGTTAACTCGAATAATCTCAATGAACCACTTCTATGGCACAGTCGCTTAAGTCATATCAATGAAACAAGATTAACTAAGCTACATAAGGATGGGTATTTCAAACCCTTCAAATATAAACCTTATGGAACTTGTGAGTCTTGTTACTTGGTAAAATGACAAATTACCCTTCAAAGGTAAAAGACAGCGTGCAGCGGAGACATTAGAACTCATACACTCTGATGTATGCGGACCAATGTCAGTCACCGCTAGAGGTGGATTCTCCTACTTCATTACATTTATCGATGATCATTCGCGATATGGGTATGTGTACCTTATGCGTTACAAATCTGAAGCCTTTGAGAAATTCAAAGACTTCAAGGCTGAAGTAGAAAACCAGCTTAATAAAAGTATTAAGTCACTAAGGTCTGACCGAGATGGTGAATACTTGAGCAACGAATTTCAAGATTACTTTAGAGAAAATGGCATTGTTTCCCAATAGACTCCTCCGGGAACTCCACAGCATAATGGGGTCTCCGAAAGGAGAAATTGGACATTATTAGATATGGTCCGATCAATGATGCCTAGACACATAACTACCTCTTTCATTTTGGGGTCTTGCTTTAGAAACTGCAACACTACTACTAAACAAGTTCCTTCCAAGACTGTTAGTCAATTACCATATGAGTTATGGTCTGGGAAACGTCCAGGTCTTAGTTATCTAAGTGTATGGGGATGTGATGCATATGTCAAGCTCACACAAACTAACAAATTGGGTGATAGGCAGTTAATGTAAGTTTGCAGGATATGCCTTAAACTCAAGAGCATACGTGTTCTACGTCCCAAATGAACAAAGAAAAATGTGTCTCACGAAATGCTAAATTTCTAGAGAATGAATTTCTTCTCAAGAAATATAGTGGGAGTAGACTTGACCTCGAAGAGGTACGGGAAGATCAAACTAACAGAACTAAACCCCAGGCCCCTCAAAAGGGCAGCGACGGAACAACCACAAGTTATGAACTCAGAAGGTCTGGTAGGGAAAGACATGAGCCTGAAAGATATGGTTTCCATATTGATGAGGAATATGATCAGGTCATTGATAATGACGATCCCACCAGTTATGATGAAGCAATGCGTGACATTGATTTAGTCAAGTGTCTTGAGGCCATGAAATCTGAAATAGACTCAATGTATCAGAATCAAGTCTGAGACTTGGTAGATGCACCTGAAGGGATAAAACCTATAGGCTGCAAGTGGATTTACAAGCGTAAAATTGATGCATAATGCAACATCCAAACCTATAAGGCTAGGTTGGTGGCGAAAGGTTATAGACAAATCCAAGGAATTGACTATGACGAAACCTTCTCACATGTTGCAATGATAAAGTCCATTCGAATTTTACTGGCACTAGCTGCACACTTTGATTATGAGATTTGGTAGATGGATGTCAAAACAGCTTTCCTTAATGGGAACCTCGTAGAGGAAGTCTATGACACAACCTAAGGGGTTTGCATTAAGGATGATCATAATAAAGTATGCAAGCTTAAACGATCCATTTATGGACTCAAGCAAGCCTCCAGAAGTTGGAATATACGATTTGATGAGACAATAAAAGAATTTGACTTCATCAAAAATGTATACAAGCCTTGTGTTTACAGGAAAAGTAGTGGGAGTGCTGTTGTATTTCTTGTATTATTTTTCGATGACATATTAATCATCAGGAATGATATTCCAATGATGCAAGCCACCAAGCAATGGTTATCTCAGAATTTATCCATGAAAGATTTGGGAGAAGCAGCCTACATCCTCGGCATTAAGATCTACCGTAATAGATCTAAGAGGTTGTTAGGACTTTCTCAATCTTCCTTACATAGATAAAGTTTTGAAAAGATTCAAAATGGAAGATTCCAAAAGAGGTAATTTACCTACTTGTCATTTAATCAAATTATCTAAGGAACAATGTCCACATACTCTTTCAGATAGAGAGCGTATGAGTAGGATCCCTTATGCTTCAGCAATAGGATCGATCATGTACGTCATTCTATGTACAAGACCTGATGTCTCTTATGCTCTTAGTATAACGAGCAGGTATCAGGCAAATCCTAGTGAGCAACACTGGGAAGCTGTCAAAACAATCCTCAAGTATCTGAGAAAAACTAAGGATGTGTTTTTGACATACGGAGATTGTTCTGAGATGAAAGTCATTGGTTACTGTGATGCGAGCTTTCAGACCGATAGGGATGACAGCAGATCGCAAACAGGATATTGTTTACTTTAAATGGCGGTGCTGTAAGTTGGAAAAGCTCAAAGCAGTCAACTACAGCGGACTCCACCACTGAAGCCGAGTATATTGCAGCATCTGAGGCAACTAAAGAAGCAGTCTGGATAAAGAAGTTAATCACGGAGCTGGAAGTGCTTCCCGCCGATAAAGAATGGCGTCACGATGTACTGTGACAACACGGGCGCCATTTCTCAATCAAATGAACCAAGGTCCCACCATAAATCCAAACATGTACTCAGGTGATTTCATCTCATCAGGGAGATTGTTGAGAGAAAAGAAGTTATTATAGAGAAAATACCCTCATAAGATAATCTTGCAGATTCTATGACTAAATGGCTGACTCAACAAAGCATGATAGGCACACTGAGAGTATGGTGTCCAGATTCATACTAGTTGGCTATAGTGCAAGTGGGAGTTTGTTAGGGATATGCCCTATACCAACTTGTGGATGGGCTATATGTATATGTATTTGTAATATTTTCATTAATTAATAAAATAGCAATCTTTATTATACGTGTCTTACATAACATATATGACTCAACAACATTGTAATAAAGCCCTTGGAGTAATAAGACGATGGCTTCCTTGCCTTATGAGAATCATTACTCTTAAATGTTCCTAGTCATAGTTTTGTGAATAATCTGGGCGTTCAAAAAGTGGAGAGACTAGCATGATGATATGATCCGCCCTTAAGTGGGGTAGCCGATCTCATAGGCTACTAGCGGAGATCCGTCCACATGGTGTATCACATGGATGCATGAGTTGCTCGTGTCCATCGAATTGACCACCGAAAGTTTTCATATGGAGTGTTTATCCCATGTGCCTGTGAGAAGTTTCATGTATCGAATATATGACTAGTCATTAGACTTGAGGGTCTTACAATCTTATGTGTGGATCAAATAACTTTGACATTCTTCTTACCCCATTCAAAAGATTCAGTCATAAGGGTATGATTGGGTCATTTGTTGAAACACATGAAGTTTGTAAAGATACAACAGAGAATTGCCACTCTCTCGGATAATATTTTCTTATAAGAGTAGTATTCCAGTTCGCGGGTTGATATGTGTGATCAGTTCTTGAGACTGTGGCCACAGCGGAAGAATCATGTGAGATTCTTGGGTTAGCACGATTCATGACACTATCAACATCATACCTTTGACCATATGGGTAGACACTTTTCGTACCCTATTTCAATAGGTGGGGATACATTGAGGCGTGAGACCGTATCATATGTAAATCGCATACAAAATGGGAATATATATCTTTCCTTCTCATTTGGGGGCCTTGGCATGTTGCTAGATGTCAACCTTGGTCATTGAAATCGAACGACCATCTGATCAGAGAATAATTTATGGTCGATTAAATTATCAAGATTCATTTCATGTCTAACTTGAGGGGTACCCAAAAGTTCACACACAACAAAGTCGAAATCAATGGTTAACAATGCACAATACAAATATAACAGCATATATGATTGTTGTAGAAATTGTTCATAAATGGTTTAATGTGGTTTAATTATTGAACATATCATTTATGAGGTTCCATAGTGGCTTAGGGATTGGTGAATGACGAATTCTTTACAAATTTTACACCAAAAAATTTTCATATATTGGGTTTATATAAGTGAGCAACTGTAAAGTTTAAGAGTAAGCCACTGATTTTGAGGATCATTAAGTCTAATTGACTAGAGGAACCTCGAGTTAAAAGTTTTGAGGTATTTGCCTAAGCTAGCACCAAGGGCAAAATACCCGTGCACTCAATGCGTAGTCTTGCCGTTGAGTTTTGGCTTTGGTGTGTGCATCATTGGAGGCCACACACTTGGGTGGCTCTTTGGAACGTGGAAGAGCTTGCTGAGTTCGAGAAAAGCTTGTAGATTGGAGGGAGGACTGGATGAGTCTACGATTCAAGTAAGTCTTTTTCTTTCTTTATTTTATTTAGATTTCTTATGATAGTTAGCATGTTTAAGTTTATGTTCTTTGCATGTTTTATGAGTTTTATGCGTAGAATATATAGTAACATGCCTAGGCTTGTAGAATAACCAAAACAAATGGGTCTTAGGTAAAGGGAAAGCGGCATAATAATTTTGATTTTCCGCTGCGCACTCGCGGCCGCTTCCCAACAGATAAACCATCGGACCAAGTCACGATATACGAAATGTACTAGTCTCAGCGGATTTTACTAACTGACCCGTGTTAGCAAATCTTGACCAGGAACTTTATTTAAGGATATACAACTAATAGTGCGCTTCCCAATGTCAATTAAAAACTACGTTGTAACTGCACACTATACTATAAATCCTAGGGTCTTTGTGTAATATACACGTATCACTGAACCAGATTCAGTTTCGATCTAATCGTAATCAGATATCTGGTAATAATTAGATCGAATAAGCGTATAAAAGACAAGGGTGCTACTAATTAAAATAGTAATATTATGGAAAATAGAACTGCTCGTATTTATGAATCAGACATAAATACGATTCGGATTGGCACTCGGAGCACCAACCCTAACAAAGTTAGAGGTTATGTAAGTATATCATGACTCACGAATTTTATTCTAAGTAACGCAGTCTTCTACGGGAGTTAGTACTGCAATAGTTTATCCTGTATTTGAAGTTTATAACTAATACCAAAGTTTGCGCAGTAGATTCAAAAATTAATAGAGAAACCTTGGCCTTTAAGTAAATGCATATAATTTTATTTACTAGAGAGAGCATTAAAGAGGCTACATTACAACAAATGGTGAAGAACTCGAGGTATGCTCAAAGTCAGGGAAAAGAAGGTCATTAAGACTTGATTGGTATTAGAGGAAAAGAAAGAAGGATAATGAAAGGAAGGAAATATATGACGACATTTAGCTAGCATGAATCTATATAGGTCATGATAAGGAAAGATTTAGATGGTTGATGTATGAGAAGCTACAAATTGAGCAATAAACAACTTTAGTAAAAGACAAGCCTAATTCTGTATTTATTATGTCATTTTGAGGATTTCTAAGGGATGGAAAGGAAGCCGGGCAAATTACGTTTCCCTAGCTAGATCAAGATTTCATGGTAATATTCGTTATATATGGAACTAATCAGAGTAACTTTAGATTGAGGAGTAAGAGACATAGTTCTATAGATTTCTCAAAAATTTAATAGCCGGTAATAACTCACGACCCAAAAAAAAAACCTAAGGATTGCATTTCTAAAGGCTACTATGTTTTCTGTATATGATAGCATCTTAAGTAACAGATAATGCATGATAATTTAGTCGCTCTGTTAACACATTGATTAGGATTCAGGATGAATCCATTTTAAGGGGGAGTGAATGTAATATCCTGGTCGGATCGGTCATACTCGGTAGAGTGAATCATTATGCATAACACCTTAGAATTCATAAAATAATATTAAAAAAATAAAAAATTTCTTGTAGTGGAACATTCATGCTCAATTAGAGAAAAAATTATGAAATCAAATGTATGGAAATTTGGGCTTGCCAAACAAAGTGTAGACAAGCCCAAATTTATCTCTTTTGGTCCGCCAAACTCTAGAAAATGCTGGAATTTCTTTAATTTATTTCATTGAAAAAAGAATGAATTATTGAAGGGAAAGGAAAGAAAAAAATATCTTATTCCATTTTCTCCATTTTGCCGAGACATGCAAGGGAAAAAAACACCATTTTCTTCCTTAAGTGCCAAAGAGTGATGAGCAATTTTTCAAGGCCATTTTTATATATAAAAAAAAAAAAAAAACTAGATAATCAAGTATCAACGAGGGAATTCAAGCTTAGGAAAGCATGAGGGCAAGAAATCAAGTTGAATAAGGTAAAAAAAAAAACCCATAATTTTTTTATTTTTATATATATTGTGTTGTGTATAGATTAGTAACCCTAGTAAGCTAATAAAAGATGATTGATGATGTTAGTGTGCTTGGTATAAAATTAATAGGGGTAAAAGTTGGAAATAATGTGGGTTTGTTTATTCTTTTTGTTTCGGCTAAGAGAGGTAGGGGCTGTTTTTATTAGTTTGATGAGTGTTAAGTAATGTTGAATTAGGGTTGTAGCGTAAATGAAGTATAAATAACCAGAGGTAAGAAGTATAGGTAATTTGTATAGGTAATACACGCCAAGTGTTCGATGAATTGACGATCATAATAGAGTTAAGTAATTAATCAAGTTATGTGCATGATAATATATGTTTATTGTGTTGGAAATAATGTTGGCGATGAGACTATGAATTAGATTGATAGAAATATTAGTTTACTTGTTCTTGATGATTCAACAATTAGAGGGAAATTAATTTCAGTTGTGTTTAATGCATGAAGATGTGTTATTGTGGTGATAGAATGCATGTTAGGTGTTTGTTCAAAATTTGGTTATGTTGAGGTCTGAGTTTTATTTGAGTTCTTACATGATAAAGTGTAATTGAAGTGTGGAAAGGCATGATAGAAATGGCTTAGTTGAATAAACGAAATAGGACAGTAAGTGAGGACCTTAGGCAGAGAGTGGTTGGATGTAGTGCATTATGAATAGTTCTCATTATTTTGGTTATTACATAAATTCTAGACCTCTATTTGCCTCACGTAAATTTTTACATGAACTAGATACATTATAGTTCAATATATCCAAAAATCAGAAATTTTAGATGACAAATTAATTTATGCTAAATTTTACAAATTGGTTGCTTCGCAGTTTTATTAGTTTATGTCGCTTGTATTAATTTTCTTATAACTTGAGTTATGAAAGTCGAAATCAAGATCTGTAAAATTCTGAATAACCTAGACACATAAGGGAGTAACATATCGCAAAAATTATTTTTAGACTTTAGATGAAGCCGAAACGAATCTTCGAAGTCGGGCGATCTGCTGCTCATGTGCCTAGTTTTTCAGTTGCACAGCCCCTGAACTTCAGTCCATAACTTGAGTTTGTGGTATCGACATTAAGAACCGTAAAAAATCATCTAAACTAGATACATTAAATTGTAACATCCCCGATCTGGGAGATGTTACCGACATGGGATAGACCGTACTAACCCTATAGCCTCTGACTCAAAAATCATAACAATGCTATTACTCGTTCCTCTAATTATTTATCATAAGTATGGGTCAATAGCCCAAATTAACAACTAAACATGCAAACTAACTTTAATTACTGAAAACATAAATATACATGTCTTTATAATGACTGCCACATAATCAGGAACTAACTTATGACTTCTATTTGACCTGACTAGACTCTCACTCTTTCAGACTCGAACTAGTGGACTCCAACCCTAATGACTGCATCAGTATTCGTCCTCCGAGAATACCTGCAACCACATAAAATTAGTAGTGGGGGTGGGGGTTAGATTATTAAACGATCTAAGTGAGTGGACTATAAAACTGAAATGCTAAAATAAAATCATTTGGTTTTAAAACCAAGGTTTCTATGAAATAACTTTTAGGAAAACTTTCTTTCGGAAAACTTTGATGTAAGAGGACGTTACGTATTGTCGCCCCCCAATACACCTAACTGTAGGCAGCAGTGCAAATCCATGACTTTGGGGTGTTATGTATCACCGTCCCCCAAGCATGCCACTACTGTCTCTGTAACTGGTGGTCTTGGGGCACTACGTATCGCCATCCCTAAAGCCACAAAACTAGAACTGGGGGTGCATATCTATACTACCACCCAAGCTTTGAAACTAGGGTCTAAGCGCATTACGTATTGTCGTCCCCCTAGCTCTGCTCTAGGATTTGGGGGGTGTTACGTATCGCCGTCCCCCCAGTCCTCTACATGTGCACATATCCTATTTCCGTCAATTCCATCTTTGTATAAGATACATACTGGGGTGGGTTTTCCCCCATGCTCCGAAAAAACAGAAAACATGTTCTGAAAAACATTTCTTTCTCAAATGTAACTTGAATCATTTCTCAAATATGATGAATAAAACATAACTGATAATAAAATGGCTAACGCCCTAAAACAGAAAAGTAAGCATGAATGCAACACTTAATAAAATCAGTCCGAGAAAAGAGATCCACTCACTGTTTTGGAATCTGGCTGGTATTGGATAATTTATCGAAGAAAGTTACGATTCATGTGGATAATCTAAGATTGGGAACATGATTAGCATAAATGTAGTAAAATAATCCTCGATACTTAACAATGCTTAAAAGATACATCCCTATATTATATACACGAGGCTTATGATGATCATAATTTTGTTGGGGTTTTAGGGCGGTAATTCGGGTAAACGCAGCGGATCGCGGAAAATCAAAATTTTCCGATTTCAATTATTTTTTTTCTTGGATAATTAAAATAAAAAATTTATTTCATTTACTCAATATTCAAAAACTGCAATTTTTACTAAAATTCAGATTTTTCAGAAATTACCGTTTTGCCCCAAAACTTTGAATTTTAATCATTTTAGTTCAAAATTGTCAAATACAATTCTAATTGATTCTAAATCAATTCCAAAATGATTTATTCATGTCTAATACATGAAAATTCAGTTTTCAATTCAAAGAAACCGAATTTTCCCTAATTACCGAATGGTCCCTCAATTTGTAAGAATTTTCAATTTGGTCATTTATGTTCAAAACATGCCAAAATCAAATCCAAAAATTCCCAAATTTAATATACATCTAATATACATTAAAACTCATCAAATATATGAAAAGCCCCAATTTTGGTGAAGGTTGGAAACCTTAATTTTATAATTTCACAAATTAATCAAATTAACACCAAATTAATTCAATTCAAAGCTTTAATTCAATTCTTACAACACCAATTGAGTCTCATCAACATGAAATTCCTCAAGAACAATACAAGGTCTAACATGAGTGGCTAATAAACTCTAGAATGGCAACTATCCATCAAAATGGCTAAAAGAATGCTTAATAAGCTATTTACAGCAAACTAATTCAATATCCATGCTTTCATCTTCAAATCAAGGACCCAAACATCAAAACACAACCATGAGAAGGTAGAGGAAAAACTAAGCTAATCATATTGAAGCTTTTGATTATAGAAACAATTTTCAAGAAGGAAAAAGTATGAAAAATCTTACCAAAATTCCAAAATTAGCAAGGTTCTTTTTCTCTTTTTGTATTTGATATTAGGGTTCATAGAATAATAAAAAAAATTGCTTATATAATTTTCCTATGTTGACCGAATTTGGGGAAATAATATAAGCCACAACTTTTTCAATTTTATTAATAATTTGGGGAAATAATATAACCTGAATTTGGGGAAATCATCCAATGATTCAATACTTATCCAAAAAATCCAATCAAAACATTCCAAGTGTGACCAATCAAAAATGGCCACAATTTCCAATTAAAATAAGCCATTTAACTTATCTAAATAAGAAATAAGATATTAAGTATTTAATAATTAATCATTCAACAATTGATAAATAAATAATTAAATACAAATATCTCAAAAAATATATGTATTATATTTACATTAAATAATCAAAATAGATATATTAATTATAAATGTCAAATATCACAATTCGATATTTAATAAATGGCCAAAACCATGTATCTTCGTTTAACCGTTAAACGGCTTATAAATAATCAGTATTATTTATAAAAGTTGCCCTAGTACCCAACGAGTATATCTCATTAATGAGACTCTCTAGGTTCAGGCATATCCGTCACGAAATCCAATTTCGTGTCCATAATCTACCCACCCGTAAATTATGACAAACACGGATAAAAACTCTGAACCATACAAGACGAGGTCACTGCATACGTATAATCCTTTCGTCACAAGTATCCAGATCATACCAGAGATATAGATACACACGTCAAATCTTTAGGTATAATCCTGTCGACGATTCTATTAGCAATCTCTTAAATAACACTTAGAACTAATTTCTACAGTGTACCAAGGGCCCATGGATTTTAACAGATTGTTAATTCCATAATGGATACCTATGCTTTGTACACAGTGTTAGGGATATGCCATATACCCAACTTGTGGATGAGTTATATGTACATTTATTTGTAATATTTTCATTAATTAATAAAATGGCAATATTTATTATACGTGTCTTACATAACTTAAATGAATCATCAACACTGTAATAAAGCCCTTGGAGTAATAGGACGATGGCCTCCACGCCTTATGAGAATCATTACTCTTAAATGTTCCTAGTCATAGTTTTGTGAATAATCTGGGCGTTCACAAAACGGAGACACTAGAATGATGATATGATCCACCCATAAGTGGGGTAGCTGATCTCATAGACTACTAGCGGAGATCTGTCCGCTTGGTGTATCACATGGATGCATGAGTTGCTCGTGTCCATCGAACTGACCGCCGAAAGTTTTCATATAGAGTGTTTATCCCATGTGTCTGTGAGAACTTTCATGTATCAAAATATGACTAGTACTTAGACTTGAGGTCTTTACAATCTTATTTGTGGATCAAATAACTTTGGCATTCTCCTTCCCCGGTTCAAAAGATCCGGTCATAAGGGTATGATTGGGTCATTTGTTGAAACACATGAAGTTTGTAAAGATACAACAGAGAATCGCCACTCTCTAGGATAATATTTTCTTATAAGAGTAGTATTTCAGTTAGCGGGTTGATATGTGTGATCAGTGTTTGAGACTGTGGCCACAACGGAAGAATCATGTGAGATTATTGGGTTAGCACGATTCATGACACTATCAACATCATACCTTTGACCATATGGGTAGACACTTTCTGTACCCTAGGTCAATAGGTGGGGATACAATGAGGCGAGGGACCGTATCATATGTAAATCGCATACAGAATGGGTATATATATATTTCCTTCTCATTTAGGGGCCTTGGCATGTTGCTAGATGTCAACCTTGGTCATTGAAATCGAACGACCATCTGATCGGAGGATAATTTATGTTCAATCAAATTATCACGATTCATTTCATGTCCAACTTGAGGGGAACCCAAAAGGTCACACACAACAAAGTTGAAATTAATGGTTAACAGTGCACAATACAAATATAACAACATATATGATTGCTGTATGAATTGTTCATAAATGGTTCAATGTATTTAATTATTGAACAAATCATTTACGAGGTTCCATAGTGGCTTAGGGATTAGTGAATCACGATGGGGGCACTTTGGGAATTGGAATAAATAAAAAATCACTATTCATGTGAATAGTAACGTGAAAAGTAAATTTTTTTTTGTTATTTGTTTTGAATTCCAATTCGACCCAAACTCTTATTAGGGTTTTATAATCTCATTAAACCACTAAATAATATCTAATGACTAAGATTAAATTAGCTTTTATCCCACATCGGATTCTTAATTAATTTTGTTGTCTTTGGAGCACTATATAAACCCAAAGAATTCTTCACAAATTTTTACACCAAACATTCATATCTTGGATTTATATAAGTGAGCAACTATAAATTTTAAGAGTAAGCCACTGATTTTAGGATCCTAAAGTCTAATTGACTAGAGGAACCTCGAGTTAAAAGTTTTGAGGGATTTTCCTAGGCTAGCACCAAGGGCAAAATACATGTGCACTCAAGGCGTAGTCTTGCCGTTGAGTTTTGGCTTTGGTGTGTGCATCTTTGGAGGCCACTCACTTGGGTGGCTCTTTGGATCGTGGAAGCGCTTGCTGAATTCAAGAAAAGCTTGTATATTGGAGGGAGAACTGGATGAGTCTACGGGTCAAGTAATTCTTTGTCTTTCTTTAATTTATTTAGAGTTCTTATGATAGTTAGCATGTTTAGGTTTATGTTCTTTCATGTTTTATGAGTTTTATGCTTAGAATATATAGTAACATGCCTAGGCTTGCAGAATAATCAAAAGAGATGGGTCTTGGGCAAAGGGAAAATGGCATAATAATTTTGATTTTCCACTGCTCACTCGCGGCCGCTTCCCAACAGTGGTATCAGAGCATCATTTTGTTTTGATTAGTTCTCACTCATTTGAACTCGACATTGGGTGTTTAAAAGCTCGTTGGAAAGCTAACACCATGAACTTAATTTTAGGCACAAGTTTTGCATGATTTGGTTAAGATTTGAATTGTGAAATTGAATTTAACGTTCACAAGTCTGCAGAAAAATGTGAACAGTAAATTTATTTGAATAAAATAAAATACAATATCATAATCAAATAACAATCAAAGTTATTTAATGCCTAAAATAATTCCAACATTTTAAAACTCATATGCTTGATAATTCTATGTATGATTAGAATTGGCATGATTATTTTAGGGTGCAAGCATCTAGAGACTTTCTAAGAAATAGAGATTGTATTGCTTATCCCTTAGCTAAGTAATTATTCTATGAGAACTTAGAGATTTATTACCTTTAAGGCTAATAAATATAAATCACTTATTCATAATAAAAGACATTATAAAAGATACAAGTGGGTTGGGACCAAGGGGTTAATAAAACTTTCCAACTAAAGTTAATTTAACCAAAGGTATTACTAGAGTTAGATAATGATTTGGTGTTTCCTTCACTCACCACCTTTTTATAGCCAAAAGGAAAAGCTGTGAAGACATCTAGATAATGATTTACTCAAAGCTTACCTTAAAGCATATTTAAAGTGTTGGACTAATTTGGAGGATCTATTGTTTATTCCTGTCACCAAGGCAATAAGAGCCTAAGAGGTAAGGGTATTTAAGAGAGTTCGCTCCACCATACCTCTAGGGAATTTTCAATGGAGGAATCCATTTGACAGTTATTCACTTAAACTTTCTAAAATCCTCAAAAATAATTTAAGTCTAAAATTTACCTCATATTGTAAAGTATAGACCCAAAGGGCTTAAACCGTATTGGCATGACTAAGCTTTACCAGACTGACCAATACCAATTTGTTCCTAAATCGTACTATTGACAATGGTTTGACTTTTCTGAGTCATAAGACGCAGTGACCCTTAGGCGTGGTCTTATAACTTAGTGGCAAAGATTGAGTATCCAAAAGAACTAGCATAAGCTATGGCATGTTTGATTGCCTAACCCAATGATCAAGGAATTATGATTTATATCATAAATTAGTTGGGAACCTACCTAATTATCATATTTTCTAACGACCGGTCCTAGTCGGAGTTATGAAATGATGATAATGGGATCCTTGCCCATAAGGAATCCATCATATTGGGGTTGATGCGATTTACTTAAAATTTTAAAACAATTGAGTGGGAGAAACTTAATAATATTAAAACCCAAGTTATTATGAAATATTAATGAAAACATATTCCTAATTTTAACATTTTCTCTTAACATGTGGGTTAAAATATTTCACAAACATTCAAATGGTTGGTTAAGCTCAAAGGGGACAACTACAATGACTGATTAGAAACCTTAAAATTGTCTTTCGACAATAAAAGATTTTCTATGTTCTTGAAAGACCATTTACCCTGAACCCACAGAAGATGCTGACCAAGATACATTTGATGCTTGGAAGAAACACCTCGATGATGATGAGCAAGCAGTTTGCATAATTCTTGGCTCTATGTCGGACGAACTTCAGAAAGATCACGAAGATATGGATGCTCAAACCATCATCTTTCACTTGAAGGAGTTGTATGCAACTTCCGTTCATACCGTGAGATTCCAAGTTTCATGTGCCATATTCCAAACAAGGTATAAAGAATGATCTGTTAGTGGACATGTGTTTAAGATGATTGGCCACATTGAAAAATTGGCCAACTTCGGGTTCATCATGGATCATGAGATAGGTCACGATCTAATTCTTCAGTCCTTACCAAAAGAATTCTCTAACTTTATTATGCAGTTTCATCTGTCTGATAAAGAAGCTACTTTAGCAGAATTGCACAATCTGATAAAACAAGTAGATAAAGACTTGAAACCGGAGCTTAAAACCTCCGTCATGCTTATGGGTACGGACCTGAAGCCACGAGGCCCAAAGAAAAATAAGGGCAAGTCCAAGGCTCCAGATCACCTAAAGCCCAATGGTAAGGTGGAGAAGAAAAAGGGAAAGAGGAAATGTTTCTTTTGTGGAAAGAAGGTCCATTGGAAGAAAGACTGCAGATCCTTGAAAGCCAATGAAGTTAGGGAAGCCCAAGAGGCCAAGAAGCCTAATGCTTCAGGTATATTGTATATGATTGAACTATATTCTCAAAACTATGAACCTTCTACTTGGGTGCTTGACACCGGTTGTGGGAATCACTTGTGTAACAATGTGCAGGCCTTGAGAAATAGTTGGAGACTCCGTCGTGGAGAGGTTGACTTACGCATAGGTAATGGAGCAAAACTGGCTACATTGTGCGTGGGGACTTATTCATTAGTTTTTCCGAATGGTTTAGTTTTAGACTTAGAAGATTGTGTTTATGTACCTTCTCTAATAAAGAACATCATTTCAATTTATTCTTTATGTAATAAAGGCTTTTCATGCCTAATAAGTTGTAATGAATGTTCTATTTATTTCAATGAAATAAAATATGGAGATGGTATTTTGAATAATGATATCTATGTCTTACAAACTAACAAAGAATGTTCAACCTCTAATATATACAACGTTAACTCGGATAATCTCAATGAATCACTTCTATGGCATAGTCGCTTAAGTCATATCAATGAAACAAGATTAACTAAGCTATATAAGGATGGTATTTCAGACCCTTCAAATATAAACCTTATGGAACTTGTGAGTCTTGTTTACTTGGTAAAATGACCAAATTACCCTTAAAAGGTAAAGGACAGCGTGCAGCGGAGACATTAGAACTCATACACTCTGATGTATGCGGACCAATGTCAGTCACCGCTAGAGGTGTATTCTCCTACTTTATTACCTTTATCGATGATCATTCGCGATATGGGTATGTGTACCTTATGCGGTACAATTCTGAAGCCTTTGAGAAATTCAAAGACTTCAAGGCAGAAGTAGAAAACCAGCTTAATAAAATTATTAAGTCACTAAGGGCTGACCGAGGTGGTGAATACTTAAGCAATGAATTTCAAGATTACTCGAGAGCAAATGGCATTGTTTCCCAGTGGACTCATCCAGGAACTCCACAACATAATGGGGTCTCCGAAAGAAGAAAGCAGACATTATTAGATATGGTCCGATCAATAATGCCAGACACGGATCTACCTCTTTCATTTTGGGGTCTTGCTTTAGAAACTGCAACACTACAAACTAATATAGAACTAAACCCTAGGCCCTTCAAAAGTGCAGGGATGGAAAAACCACAAGGTTATGAACTTAAAAGGTCTGGTAGGGAAAAACATGAGCCTGAAATATATGGTTTCCATATTGATGAGGAATATGATCAGATCATTGATAATGACGATCCCGCTAGTTATGACGAAGCAATGTGTGACATTGATTCAGTCAAGTGGCTTGAGGCCATGAAATCTGAAATAGACTCTATGTATCAGAATAAAGTCAGGGACTTGGTAGATGCACCTGAAGGGAAAAAACCCATAGACTGCAAGTGGATTTACAAGTGTAAAACTGATGCAGAAGGCAACATCAAAACCTATAAGGCTAGGTTGGTGGCGAAAGGTTATAGACAAATCCAAGGAATTGAATATGACAAAACCTTCTCGCATATTGTAATGATAAAGTCTATTCGAATTTTACTGGCACTAGCTGCACCCTTTGATTATAAGATTTGATATATGGATGTCAAAATAGCTTTCCTTCATGGGAACCTCGTAGAGGAAGTCTATATGACACAACCTAAGGGGTTTGCATCTAAGGATGATCATAATAAAGTATGCAAGCTTAAACGATCCATTTATGGAATCAAGCAAGCCTCCAGAAGTTGGAATATACGATTTGATGAGACAATAAAAGAATTTGACTTCATCAAAAATATTGACGAGCCTTGTGTTTACAGGAAAAGTTGTGGGAGTGCTGTTGTATTTCTTGTATTATATGTCGATGACATATTAATCATCGGGAATGATATTCCCATTATGCAAGCCAGCAAGCGATGGTTATCTCAGAATTTCTCCATGAAAGATTTGGAAAAAGTAGCTTACATCCTTGGTATTAAGATCTACCGTGATAGATCTAAGAGGTTGTTAGGACTTTCTCAATCTACCTACATAGATAAAGTTTTGAAAAGATTCAAAATGGAACATTCCAAAAGAGGTAATTTACCTATTTGTCATGGAATCAAATTATCTAAGGAGCAATGTCCATATACTCCTTCAGATAGAGAGCGTATGAGTATGATCCCTTATGCTTCTGCAATAGGATCGATCATGTACACCATGCTATGTACAAGACCTGATGTCTCTTATGCTCTTAGCATAACGAGCAGGTATCAGGCAAATCCTGGTGAGCAACACTGGACAGCTGTCAAAACAATCCTCAAGTATCTAAGAAGAACTAAAGATATGTTTTTGACATACGGAGATTGTTCTGAGATAAAAGTCATTGGTTACTGTGATGCGAGCTTTCAGACCGATATGGATGATAGCAGAACACAAACAGGATATCTATTTACTTTGAATGGTGGTGCTGTCAGTTGGAAAAGCTCAAAGCATTCAACTACAACGGACTCCACCACTGAAGCCGAGTATATTACAGCATCTGAGGCAACTAATGAAGCAATCTGATAAAGAAGTTCATCACGGGGTTGGAAGTGCTTCCCGCAATAAAGAATGGTGTCACGATGTACTGTGACAACACGGGCGCCATTGCTCAATCAAAGGAACCAAGGTCCCACCAGAAATCCAAGGATGTACTTAGGCGATTTCATCTCATCATGGAGATTGTTGAGAGAAAAGAAGTTATTATAGAGAAAATACCCATAGAAGATAATCTTGCAGATTCTCTCACTAAAGGCTGACTCAACAAAAGCATGATAGGCACAGCCGAGAGTATGGTGTCCAGATTCATACTAGTTGGCTATAGTGCAAGTGGGAGATTGTTATGGATATACCCTATACCCAACTTATGGATGTGTTATATGTACATGTATTTGTAATATTTTCATTAATTAATAAAATGGTAATTTTTATTATACGTGTCTTACATAACTTAAATGAATCATCAACACTGTAATAAAGCCCTTGGAGTAATAAGACGATGGCTTCCACGCCTTATGAGAATCATTACTCTTAAATGTTCTTAGTCACAGTTTTGTGAATAATCTGGGCGTTCACAAAGCGGATAGACTAGCATGATGATATGATTCTCCCTTAAGTAGGGTAGCCGTTCTCATTGACTACTAGCGGAGATCCGTCCGCTTGGTGTATCACATTGATGCATGAGTTGCTCGTGTCCATCGAACTGACCACTTAAAGTTTTCATATGGAGTGTTTATCCCATTTGTCTATGAGAACTTTCATGTATAGAATATATGACCAGTCCTTAGACTTGAGGTCTTTACAATCTTATGTGTGGATCAAATAACTTTGACATTCTCCTTCTCTGGTTCAAAAGATCCGGTCATAAGGGTATGATTAGCTCATTTGTTGAAACACATGAAGTTTGTAAAGATACAACAAAGAATCGCCACTCTCTCGGATAATGTTATCTTATAAGAGTAGTATTTCAGTTCGCGGGTTGATTTGTGTGATCAGTGCTTGAGACTGTGGCCAAAGCGGAAGAATCATGTGAGATTCTTGGGTTAGCATGATTCATGACACTATCAACATCATAACTTTGACCATATAGGTAGACATTTTTCGTACCCTAGGTCAATAGGTGGGGATACAGTGAGGCGAATGACCGTATCATATGTAAATCGCATAAAGAATATGTATATATATATTTCCTTCTCATTTGGGGGCATTGGCATGTTGCTAGATGTCAACATTGGTAAATGAAATCGAACGACCATCTGATCGTAGGATAATTTATGTTCCATTAAATTATCACGATTCATTTCATGTCCAACTTAAGGGGAACCCAAAAGGTCACACACAACAAAGTCGAAATCAATGGTTAACATTGCACAATACAAATATAACAACATATATGATTGCTGTACGAATTGTTCATAAATGGTTCAATATGTTTAATTATTGAACAGATCATTTATGAGGTTCTTTAGTGGCTTTGGGATTGGTGAATGACGATGGGGGTACTTTGGGAATTGGAATAAAAAAAATTACTATTCACATGAATAGTAAAAAAAAATTTGTTATTTGTTTAGAATTCCAATTCGGCCCAAACTCTTATTAGGGTTTTATAATCTCATTAAACCACTAAATTAAGATCCAATGGCTAAGATTAAATTAGCTTTTATCCCACATCGGATTTTTAATTAATTTTGTTGTCTTTGGAGCACTATATAAACCCAAAGAATTCTTCACAAATTTTTACACCAAACCTTTCATATCTTGGGTTTATATATGTGAGCAACTCTAAAGTTTAAGAGTAAGCCACTGATTTTGAGGATCATTAAGTCTAATTGACTAGAGGAACCTCGAGTTAAAAGTTTTGAGGTATTTGCCTAGGCTAGCACCAAGGGCAAAATACCCGTGCACTCAAGGCGTAGTCTTTCCGTTGAGTTTTGGCTTTGGTGTGTGCATATTTGGAGGCCACATACTTGGGTGGCTCTTTGGAACGTGGAAGAGCTTGCTGAGTTCGAGAAAAGCTTGTAGATTGGAGGGAGGACTGAAGGAGTCTACGGTTCAAGTAAGTCTTTTTCTTTCTTTATTTTATTTAGAGTTCTTATGATAGTTAGCATGTTTAGGTTTATGTTCTTTGCATGTTTTATGAGTTTTATGCTTAGAATATATAGTAACATGCCTAGGCTTGTAGAATAATCAAAACAAATGGGTCTTGAGCAAAGGGAAAGCGGCATAAAAATTTTGATTTTCCGCTGCGCACTTGCGGCCGCTTCCCAACTCACAGAACTGACGGATCCTATCTTGATACGCACAAGATATCATGAGGATCAGTCCACACCCAACGAATAGGCGGAGGTCTGATCTAAATAGATCGGTATGTGACTGCCATCAAAGTGTGGAGGATACCTCATATATCCACAGTGGTACCTCAAGTCGGAGGATCACTATGCTCACTCAACCCGAGAAGATTCTTATTGACGTTGGTGTACCATCTATTAAGAATCTTCGGCGAGTCGTTCAGTGTTTATCCGATATAAACACCTACGTGTCTATACGAGTCTCCCGAGACTCATGGTTCATTGAGAAACCATTAGAATCAAACATTCCAATATACGACACGTACCGATCTCAACGGGTTTACTTACTAACCAAGAAATTATAAACCTTGACCAAGAACAGTTAAAGAATGATACTGTTGTGATACCGCTCAATGTCATTTGTGACGTTTTTGCAACTGTATCATAACTAATCACTCTATGGTCATTTATGTCTTTACCATATAATAAAAGAATTTATATTAAAGAAATTGTCTATTTTTTTCATTAATAAAATATATACAAAAGTATTTACAGGGAAATACATAAGAAATTGGCGCTCAGAGCACCAACCCTAACAAATTTGATATAAGATATGTATACAAACTGATATGAGACCCTAAGGGTGGTCTCTAACACGCTAGGGTGGAACTGGCCAGTTTAAAACTTATTCTGAACCTTTGCGCATCGTGACGCGCAACATCCAGAAGCGTGTCATCATTTTCCTCTTGCACATCGTGACTCAAAGTTCTTCAGCGTCGCGACGTGACCTGGATTTCCAGGATTCTGTTTTACTTCTATAAATTCATCCAAAGCTCAAAACATCAAAATCCACTCCATACCAACACTTCCATGCCAAAAACCAATACACAATACATCATCTTACAGTCAATTTCACATCTATTAAACCACCAATTCATCAACAACTCAACTTTTAATCTATCTTATAAACTTCCCAAAGTTATACTCAAAACTCCACAAATTAGGATTCATCAATATTTCCATTGTTTTAATTATCAAAAGTCATACTATCATCATCACAACCAAGCTCCCAACATAATACAAGCATTAACTCATCAAAAGTTAAAAATTCATAATTTGGGTCATGAATTCTTACCTCTCTCTTTCTTGGTTCTCTTCATTCTCTAAACCCTCCATTGTTGCACATCTTCTCTCATTCTTTGCTTCATTTTCTTATTTTCTTCTCTTCCTCATTTCTTTCTCGGTTCATGATCTCTCTTTCTCATTTCCATTTATTTTAATTTTTGTGATTAGTGAATAGTGAGCCCTTTATATAGTGGGGTACCTTGGTATTTGGGATTTTATGGAAAAGTGTAGAAGTGTGTGGAAAATTTGGGATTTTAGAATTGACCTCGAAATTACTATTCAACTGAATTTTAACTTGCGTTTTTAACCTATTTTTGGTCTGATTTTGGAAAAATATTCAACGTTGAAGTTGTAGGTCTCGATCTCAATTTTTCGACGATATAAAATTCATAGATATCAGAGTTCGTATGAGAAATTTAGGGGCAAAAAAAAAGGTTATCCGGTAGTGAAGCATCATATAATTCGGTATTGGAACTTTGAAGAGTATCAATCGTCCCCCAAGGCCACTTCATGAGTGCGTACTTGTTCAATATAATTTATGTTATAAGTATTTATCTCAGAATGAAATGGTAGTCAAAATTTATTGGTCGAAAAGGTTACCGGTCGTTACCAATTATCCCCCTTAAATAGGATTCGTCCTCAAATCCTTTTTGTGTCTAACTTGTGGTTTTCCTAGTTTCGAGAATATCTAGAGATTTTACGACACTTATCTTCTTGTCTCTAATCTTTACTAGTTACTTGATCATCATCTTTTCTATTTCTAAGTTCTCGTATCGTAAGACTTTCTTGGATCCAATTGATCTTAGAGATCTACCTAGTTAATGTTGGAAAATTATGACCCATAGCGTCACTATTTGTACAGATCATGGTGTTGTTGTAAAAATTAACTATGTGAAAAAGGAGATTGCACTCTTAACATTTGTGATTAGATCACCTAGATGTATAAATGATGAGAGGTCCATGTGATATGTTCCTGGACGGAGAATGATATGAGACAGTATCAGTCCACGAAGGATAAATCATTAAATATCCCTAGTCAGAGTATTATCGAGATTGGACATCGATAAATATGTAAAAGACTAGTATTACACTTGTGCACGTTGTGAGGGCACAACATCATAGTTCTCATATATTTGGGTATAGGATACTCATGCAAGTGTGATAGGAGGTTGTGTTTTACCGATGGTACGGGAAACAGCTTCGCTCTGGATAGACCCCTGCGGAATCCCATTGGTAGTATGACTATGTGTCTATGGGAGTCCGCAATTAGGGTAGGTGTATTTGGTCTTAACCTGAGACTTGCACCGCTAATACTTGCCACAATCAATATACTTTGGTTGAGGTCGTCCAGGGCTTTAACTGGTTCTGTGTACGCCAATTCTGGGTATATTGAGAATCGTAGTGTGTTGGGTGTGATGTTAAGACGGAAGTATCACTCCAGTCATATGGAGATGATGGTAACATTGGATACGGAACTCGTTCTCTTAAATGCTCGAGTTATCGGGATATTATGACTAGGTCATGTATATCCGATTATAGAGACTAGTTGCCAGACATCCGATATATGCTTCGTACGGGGCAGACACAATTCCAGCCCCAAGCCTAGCACGTGAACATCCGATACTGGATCGACATACACAATACTACGGTATACTACACTTGATATAGATCACATATTCCTATAAGGATATTTCTGGAGAATTGGTTAGGCATGGCGCTTTGCTAGAAGCCAACCTTGTCTTGTAAATCGGTATAAACGTAATACGAGGTACTTACGTGTTCAGATAGTCCGACGACCGAATTTACTGCCAACATATCCGGGGATCTCATGGGTCGCTTCCTGAAGATTCACCGATGACGTATGACTCACACTTTAATTAATCTGGGATTAATTAGAAGAGAGAGAAAATTAATCTGGGATTAATTACAGAGATATTTTATCTGGGATAAAATATTAATTAAAGAGGGAGAACGATTAAATAATATATTTGATATATTATACGAAATTGGATTTCGACGCGGAATTAAAATTAGATTTTAATTCGGGCAAACGAATTAATTTAGAATTAATTCGTTAGCGACGTGAATAGTGATTTCGCTAGGCGTAATCGTACGTCGCGACAGAAAATTCGTTAATTCGAAATTAGCGAACCCGAGCCCGAGTGTGATTGCGAGCGCATTCGCATTTCGAATTCGAGTGCGGCACGCAAGTCACATCAAGCGTCAAATCGCAAGTCACATCAAGCGTCAAATCACATGTCACTTTGAGTGATGTGACAATTAGATTGATTGATTGAGTGATTGATGTGAGTTGATTGAAAAGCATTTATTGCTTTTTTGGTTTTGACTTTTGGTATTTGGAAAAAGGTTTTGATTTTGATTTTTGGAAAATTAAAATATAAATACAAAACTCTTTTTCCTTTTCTCTCTCTTGAACTCACGGTCTCCCCTCTTTTTCCCTCCTTCTCTCACACGGCTTAGAGCCGATTCTTTCTTCTTCTTGTTCTAGTTATGCCGAACAAAAATGAGAAGCAAGATAATGATTTTGTTGCAAAATCTTGTGCTAGCACACACCATGGGTCAATACAAATGTGATAGGGCAGTGTTCTTGTGAGCTTGGAATCTGTTTTGAAGCTTGAAGCTTGGAGCTTCAATGGAGGTCTTCAATGGCCGAATGATGGAGGAGCAAAACTAGTCAAAACGAGCAGCCACTGCCTCAACAAGCTACTACCGAGCTTCAAGGAAGAGTTTGAAGGCTTGTCTTCTTCGCGTCGCAAGATCCGGTCAATGTGAGTATATTCTGCACCTCCTTTGATGTGTATTCATGCGTTTTTCATGTTGATTTCATTATCTTGGGACCTAATTGTTAATTATCATACAATTTGTTGGCCAAAGTCAAGATTGTGTGATATTTAACGGAATCCTAGCCCATTAGGAAACACGGTTTCCCGAGTACTCGACAGAGGGTTAGAGGCTCGCCGAAAAATAGTGGGAGGCAAGAATTGAATTTGCAATAATCATTTAATTACTTGCCATACACGCTCATTCAAATATCATTCGTCAAATATATTAAATGTTAGTTGGACTAATATTTAAATTGTTGTTTTAATAAATAGTTGGACTATATTTCAAACTATTCATTTATAGTTTATTTTATAATTGGATTATAGTAATCAAT
Organism: Zanthoxylum bungeanum; assembly: GCA_019454045.1. Taxonomy (NCBI): domain Eukaryota; kingdom Viridiplantae; phylum Streptophyta; class Magnoliopsida; order Sapindales; family Rutaceae; genus Zanthoxylum; species Zanthoxylum bungeanum. The sequence continues at coordinate 118,627 of SKCR01045125.1, forward strand.
ATAATTGATTTTAATCTATTAAAATATAGTTGATTAAATAGTTGGACTATTGTAATCATTATAATAAATGGTACCTAAATCGTTGATTAAGTAGTTAGACTATTAAAATCAGATTAAATTGAAAGATTGACATTTAAAACATAATCCTGGCGAAAATGTATTAAATGGTTTAATTTTCAAAATTGGAATAAAAATTTCAAGATGGTCTTGGAAAAATAATGAGTTACTTTATTTGATAAAATAACATATTATGCCTAAGCCCGGAGTTAAGCAAATAGTAGAGCATAATCTTTGGAAGATTTATGTGATGATAATTTAAGTGTTTAATCCATTATACTTACCGCAGTAGACTCCTTAATTTCTTAATCAGAACCAAGGATTAGATCCTTAAAGTATGATATTGAAATTGAAGGATCTTCATAAATCTATACTTAGATTTTAGAAGTACTAAAATTTACAATTAGGCAAGTAACGCAAGGCGCACCTTACTTCGATATTCTAGAAACCCGAGGCTTGGCCAAAGGCTTCTGGAATGTGGAAAAGGTAAAGGAAAAATCATTATAATCTTCTGGGAAGATAAAGGACATCCCAAAATGTCTGCCTAAATGTGGCAAACGGGATCTAGGAAGCGTGACTGCCGTTTGGACAAAGCAGACATGAAGGAATTGAAGACGAGCAAGACTCTGACTTCAAATATGTTTGTCAACATTATGTTCACTACTAGTATTAAAATTGGATTTTAAATATTAGTGTGTTATATAAATATTACATTGATGTTCAGAATCTGCTTTGAGCAGGATACTGACTTCAATTGAGATATATCTGCGAAACGGAAGCGGGACGAAAGTCGCTGTTTTAACCGTAGATACCTAAGTTTAGGAACTACCCTCGGGTGCGTACTTAAATTAGGAAACAGTTATAATGTAACTAGTTGACTAGATACATTATCTCCATATCAGTGTTTAACCCGCTGCGGGTGAACCTTTATATTCTAGAATACTAAAGTGTTTTATTATATAAAGATGATATTGAGATATACATATTAGATGTGAATAACAGACTTTATATTTTGAATATAAATAACATCTCAAACATATAAGATGACAAACAAATAGCTCGAACTGATTTGATCAGATGAAACTTAAATATGGCATTGTTGTCTGGGACACAATTAAACAAGAATCGTATATCCACACTTTTGAAGAGTGGGTACTCGGACTGATTTGATTCCAATCAAATAAAGTCTACGAATCTAGTTTATTGGGCAAAATGCCTAAAACACTATTTACTTGGTAAAAGTGTAAGTGCCACCAATCTGTTAGCCCTAGTTCATAGTGAAGCAAGTGGGCCCATGTCTAGTTAGGTAGAAGTGGATATGAATATTTCGTAACCTATACGGATGTGGCATCGCATAACGGTTGTGCGTTTCTTTTGAAGAACACAAATCGGAAACTTTTAAAGTTTGACATGAAATAGACAAACAGATCGGCTAAAGTATTAAACCGTCACGGCAAGACCGTAATGGAAAATACTTAGGCAATAAGTTTATATTATACTTGAAAGAGTAAAGTATTATTTCAAATGAGGACTCCTCCCAGAACATGTCAGTTTGACGGTGTGTCCGAACATAGTAACCGAATTTTATTGGACATGATAAGGTTAATCATGAGTCGCTCTGAGCTACCATTTCTTCTACGGATAAGCTTTAAACAGTGCAAGAAAAAATTAGAATAAGGTTCCATAATAATCTGTTTGACAGATTTCATATTAGATATGAACGGGAAAGAAATCGGGTTTCAAATTCCTGATAATTTGGGTATGCTAGGCATATGTTTGGATGATACCAAACTAAAACCCAAATTGGATAAGTGCCAAATGTAGGTTATCCTAGGGATACCATAAGTAATGTGCTTATACAACTCACAAGAGAACAATTAGATTGTTCTCGCCATGCGGTTTTCCTTAAAGGAATACCGATATGCAGTGGTAAGTGGGAGAATAGTAAAACTCAATGAAAATCGGAGTAATACTATTCCAGGCATCGATTCCTAATGGAACATAAGTAGTTCTTCAAGGATGAAACTATAACATTAATCTTCGAATACACAAGAACCGCGTAAGTCGGAGAGAGTCAGAAAACAACCTGGGGTATGGGTTTCTGATCTCACCTTGTAAAGATGTCTATCTTTTGAGGTATACCAACTGACTACGTATGAGGAAGTGATACAAGGTATCGACTCCCTATTATGACAAAGTGTCATGAGTCCAAAATGGATTCCATGTATATCAACTATGTTTTGATACTAGTTGATGTACCGCAAGGCATTGTGCCTATTGGTACTATATAAGTCTTCAAGGAAGACATACATGTAAGGCAACATACCAACGTACTAAGCTAGGCTTGTAGCGGAAAGGTATCATTATCAACATTGTGTTTATTACGATTCAACCTTTTACCTGTTGCCACGGTATATCCATTTCGATAATGCTTGCTAAAGCTGCATGTTTCATTTATAAAATATGTCAGCTTAACGGGAAAATCACTTTCCTGAAAAGAAAACCTTTTGGAGGATGTTTACAACATCCTGTCGGTTTTGTCGTACCAAAACTAGCAAACAAGGTTTGTGGGTTATTCGATCCATGTTTGGATTGAAGCAATCATATGTTCTTGGAATTGTCGTTTTGATGTAATCATAATGGAGTATGATTTAATTCAAAACGAAATGATTCTTGTGTATATAAGGAGGTTAGTGGGAGCGTACTGACAGTGGATGTCCAATAAATAATGATAATACGTCATTTCTTGGAAATGATATTCCCATAAAATAACTATCAGAGAAAGCTTGGCTTTCGAAAACTCTCTGTGGAATCGTACATTGAAAAATGTACGCTACCTGGTGTCTCATACGCTTTGAACATATGGATTCACAAACAGGCCAATCTGAGTGATAGTCACTGGATTGAAGTTAAGAACATCTGTTAGTATCTTAGAGAACTAATGATGCTGTCTTAATCTATGGAGAATAAGAACTTGAAGTGACTGGGATCACTATTGCAAGTTTCCTAAACCAATGACTATAAGTCGTAAACGGTACTATACAGTTTAAATAACGGAACGGTGAGCTGGAAATCTTCCTAGCAAGATACTGTTACCGAATAAACAACAAATGCGGGTTATTGCTGCAGCTGAGGCGGCAATAGAAGCCTTCTGGGTTGATAAACAAATCTAATTAGATTAGATATAATTCTGTTAGCAGTTAAGCTAGGCTTGAGCACAGGCTAAAGAATTAATGGTCTCATCAACGATCCAGATAAATACTTCGAAATTCATCTGATTCGTTCGGATCATACATCGCGGCGATGTGATGATCGAATAAATCGCATTAGACGATAATCATGCAAATCCGCTAACGAAAGTATTTCTCAACAGTTTGAGCCAACCGTACATAGTTCGGGTGTCAAGCACTCGAGTGACTGGCTATAGGCCAAGTAGGAGATTGTTGGACAATTATGACCCATAGCATCACTATTTGTACAGATCATAGTGTTGTTGTATAATTAACTATGTGACAAAGGAGATTGCACTCTTATCATTTGTGATTAGATCACCAAGATATATAAATGATGAGAGGTCCCTATGATTTGTTCCTGGAGGAGAATGATATGAGACAGTATCAGTCCACGAAGGATAAATCATTAAATATCCCTAGTCAGAGCATTGTCGAGATTGGACATCGATAAATGCGTAAAAGACTAGTATTACACTTGTGCGAGTTGTGAGGGCAAAACGACATAGTTCTCATATTTTGGTATAGGATACTCATGCAAGTGTAATAGGAGGTTGTGTTTCACCAATGGTACGGGAAACAGCTTCGCTCTGGATAGACCCCCTCAGAATTCCATTGGTAGTATGACTATGTGTCTATGGAAGTCCGAAATCAGGGTAGGAGTATTTGGTCTTAACCTGAGACTTGCACCGCTAATACTTGCGACAATCAATATATTTTGGTTGCGGTCGTCCAGATGGAAGTGTCACTCCAGTCATATGGAGATGTTGGTCACGTAAGATAAGGAACTAGTTCTCTTAAATGCTGCAGCTATCGGGATAAAATGACAAGGTCATGTTTATCCGATTATAGAGACTAGTTACCAGACATCTGACATGTGCTTCGTACGGGGCAGACACAATTCCAGTCCCAGGCCTAGCACGTGATCATCCCATACTGGACAGAAATACGCAATACTACGTATACTACGCCTGATATAGATCCTTTATTCTTGTAAGGATATTTCCGGAGAATTGGGTAGGCATGGCGCTTTGCTAGAGGCCAACCTTGTCTTGTAAATCGGTATAAACGTAGTACTTGGTACTTACGTGTTCGGATAGTCCGACGACCGAATTTACTGCCAACATATCCGGGGATCTCATAGGTCGCTTCCCAAAGATTCACCGATGACGTATGACTCGCACTCTATATTAATCTGGGTTTAATTAGAAGAGAGAGAAGGTTAATCTGGGATTAATTGCGGCGATATTTTATCTGGGATAAAATATCAATTAAAGAGAGATAACGATTAATTTGGAATTAATCGATAATTAATATATTTGATATATTAAACGAAAATGGATTTCGACGCGGAATTAAAATTAGATTTTAATTCGGGCGAACGAATTAATTTAGAATTAATTAGTTAGCGATGTGAATAGTGACTTCGCTAGGCGTAATCATTTAATTACGACACAACGGAAAATTCATTAATTTAGAATTAACGAACCCGAGCCCGAGATTATTTACAAACGCATTCGCATTTCGAATTTGTGTGCGGCACGCAAGTCAAATCAAGCGTCAAATCGCTAGTCGCATCAAGCGTCAAATCATTAGTCACTTTGAGTGATGTGACTTGACAACTTGATGGATTGAGTGATAGAAGTGGTTGGAGCTTTTAATTGTTTGAATTTTGAAAGCCAAATTCACATGAAATGAATTTGAAATTCAAATGTGTGTATTTAAAACACAAATTGGAATCAAACCAACTAACTATCTCTATTCTCTTCATCTCTCTTCACGCCATTGGGGCTGAAAATTACTGTTTGCTGTTCTTGAAACCGTGTAGTGAGTGAGGGAAGCAAGAGTGGGATTTTGTGGCAAAATCACAAGTGCTAGCACACTTACGAGACTTACGAAGGTGATAGGGAAGTCCACCCATGAGCCGGGAACCTTTCGACGAAGCTTGGAGCTTGACGAAGGACCAAAATGGAGGCCAAACCAGTGAGCACTCACAGCTGACTGCAGAATGGAACAGAAGGCAGAATCTGAAATTTTTGTTGCCTCCGCGTCGCTCAACCGATCGATGTGAGTATTCCGCAGCTTCTTCGATGTGTATTCACACTTGATTCATGCTTATTATTGATCTTGGGACCTTAATAGAAACCAACACCCAAATACACTGAATTCCTTGTTACTTCTCGCGTTCCTCTTACCATTTTCCATACCATTTTTCCTTGCTATAGTCCTTGCTACTAAGGCTAGTGGTGGTTCATTCTTCTATTTATTTTCTTAGATCTCGACTTTCTATTCTCGTTATAGACTTCGACTGGGCACACTCTATTTTACTGTCCATACTAGTGCTATTGTCATTCCTAGATACTTCCAACATCCCGAGTCTATGCTTGTATACGCTAATGGAATCTTACTGACTTAAATTGTTCTATAGGTTTTACTGAATTTGATCCATCTTATAAACTCCTACTAGTCTTGTGACGTTGCGCTGCCTTGCCTTGATCTTTGGACTATATTAGGTTTCTTCTTTATATCTTAAAAACTTCCTTGATCCTTTTTCTAGGTGGTTTACCTTCTAAGGTCTTCCATTTCCTAAGATGAACTCTTGTTAGGCTTCTTTCGGTCATCTATATCTGTGCTGGTAGGAACGAGGATAATCATATCATGTCTTGATTAGTTTCGATATCCTTATTCTGGTACTCTGTGTCCTGGTAGAGTCGGTTGCTCACGTAAGGTATGTATGAGCGAGATTCCATCAAGACAGCTTCCTTGTTTGACATCACAGAGGGGTAAAGATCTAGGTAGGTCAGGGCTTTATGGCATTTTTCATTTATCAGAAGCCTTCACGAAAATCCTGGTTTCATGCTTCTTCTGTCTTATAGCTGCTTTCGGTTATTCGGGGAGCTTGCGATCTATTCGAGGTGGTCGAGCGTTATTAGGTCAACTTGAAAGAATTTCTGAGGAGGAAAAGAATCATGCTTGAGGGAAAGAAATTTTGCTTAAATCATATTGGCTCTTCATTTAGTTTTAGCCTTGCTACACTCTCATTTACTACAAACTATGGTATTATCCTTTATTATGTAACTCTGTGTCTCTAATTCTCACCACTATAGATTTTGGCATTATCTAATCTATATATTTCTATTCTTCTATTTACTTCTGATTGCATATATATCTCCATTTTGTCTCTTACTCCTCTTCCTAACTTTTCTTTTCTCTTCATATATTCATGGGTGGGTACTCATGGGACTTTACTACCTATATGAAGTACTTGAAGACCATTAGTTCGGCTTGAAGGATTGTTCTGACGAGGGAATAGATCTTACTTCTAGGCACTCTATTACTTGTTCGGACTTTTCACCCATAGCATCACTATTTTGTAAAGAACATGGTGTTCTTGTACAAAATTAACTATGTGACAAAGGAAATTGCTCTTTTATCATTTGTAATTTGATTACCTAGATATATAAATGATAAAATTCCATATGATTAGTACCAGATTAATAAGATATGGGACATTATTAATCCACGTAAGGTTTAATCATTAAATATCCATAGTCGTAGTATTATCGAGACTGGACATCGATAATACGGAATAGGCTAGTATTACACTTGTGCGCATTATGGAAGCTTAACGGCATAGTTCTCATATATTTGGGTATTGGATACTCATGTAAGTGTGATAGGAGGTTCTCTTTGCCGATGATACGAGAACAACTTTGCTTTGGATAGACCCCTCAGAATCTCATTGGTAGTATGACTATTGTCTATGGGAATCCGAATAAGGGTAGGTGTATATGGTCTTAACATGAGACTTGCATCGCTAATACTTGCGACAATCAGTATACTTTGGTTTTGGTCGTCCGGGGCTTTAACAGGGTCTGTGTATGCTTCTTTTGGGTATATTGAGAACCGTAGTGTATTGGGTATGATGTCAAGATGGAAGTATCACTTCAGTCATATGGAGATGATGATTACGCAGGGATACAGAATTGGTACTCTATAGTGTTATAGCCATCGCGAAAGTATGACTATGTCATAACTTTCCGATCATAAAGAGACTAGTTGCTAGTGATGCGATAAATGCTTCGTATGGGGCAAACACAACTTCAGCCTCAAGCCTAGCATGTGACATCTGATACTGGATCGTAATATGCAATACTATGTATACTACGCCTGATATAGATTATATATTCCTTAAAAGAATATTTCTGGAGAATTGGGTAGGCACGGTGCTTTGCTAGAAGCCAACCATGTCTTGTAAATTGGTAAGAACGTGGTACCGGGTACGCACGTGTTCGGATAGTCCTATGATCGCATTTACTGACAAAATATCCAAGGATCTCTTGGGTCGCCTCCCAAAGATTCAAAGATGACATTTGACTCGAACATAATAATCTGGGATTAATTATGAGAGAGAGAGAAAATTAATTTGGGATTAATTACGGCAAGAATTAATTATTGGGATTAATTCGACTAGAGAGAGAACGCGATTAATTTGAATTAATCGGCAAAGTAAATTTAATAGTTAAATTGGATTTTACTATTTAATTTATTTAATTGGTTTAAAATAATATATTAGATATATTAATTGAAATTAGATTTTAAAATAATATATTAGATATATTAATTGAAATTAATTATTTGCTAGGCATTATTATTTATTAAATTAGATTTAATTACGTCGCAACGGAAAATTCATTTATTCGGAATTAAACGAACCCGGGCCCAAACGAAGTTGTGTGTTGAGTTAGCCGACTTAAATTTGGAATTTAAAAGTGATGGGACCCACTTTACTTGCATCAATATGTTAGACATTTGATGGAAGTAGTTAGGCTTTATTTTGGATTTGATTTGTTGGTTGAGTAAAGCTTAGTTTACTTATAAAACACTCAAACCAATTCAACACACAAACTTAGTATAAATTAACTTGTTGACTTTGGAAGTTCTATAAGGTTACTATTCACAGCAACATATTCTCTCTTATTCCTTTTCAAAAAACGTGAGCTTCTCTTCTCTCCCATGGATTTTTGTTGCAAAATTCTAGAAAGCTAGCACTTTAAGGAGTCAAAGGAATGTGATAGGGAGACTCACTAATGAGTTTGGAACAACAAATAGGGCTTAGAGCTTCCATAATCCATGAAAAAGTTTCAAACTTCTACCAATCTTTGTAAGTAATTTCCACAACTTACTTTGATTTATTCACACACAAATCACCTTAGAGATCCTTGGCATGTTCTAGGAACACTAACAATGGTATCAGAGTGAGATCTAAGCTTGATTGGATTCTAGGGTTCGTAGACTTTAATTTGGGATTTTGTGCTTGGAGCTTGATTTTGCCTAAATTGATTGTTTGATTGAGTTTATATGATGTTGAATTGGATTTGTGCATCATTAGATTTGTGTAAATTGATTAAATTAATTTTGTCTAAAATCTATTCCTTGGCCGAATGTAACCCTAGATGTGCTCATGGTGATTTTTGAAATTTGACATATTGGATGTGTTGTTGGTATAATATGTATGTTAAATATTGATTTAATTGGATTTGAAATCAAATTACATGACAAATTCCTTGCCAATGCCGTGAGCCTAGCATGTTGGAATGGATTGATTATGCTTTAATTTGTGTTGGACATAAATTAAAAAGTTAGGCATGATTAATTGGATTAAATTGATGTTTTGGAAACATTAGATTAATTAAATAATTATGGTAATTGCACTTTAATTGAATTAATATGTAATTGGAATAAGTATTATTTATTATTGTTGTAATTGGGCTTAATGGGCTTGGTTGGGCCAAGTTTGGTTTTGGTCATTTGGGTTGGATCCAATGGGCCTAAAAACCATTTCCATAAAGTCCAAATATGAAAATTGGGCCTTTAATAATTTAATTGGGCCTAGTGGGCCAAAATTGATTTTGGGCAAAGGGTGATTCCTTATTGGGCCTTGGCATCTTGGGTTTGATCCATAATGGCTAAAGCCCACGCCTAAAGAATTAATTGAAAGCCCATTGGACTTTAATTGAATATTATTGGATACTAATTGGGCCTTTGAGACCCAATTAGATTAGATTTGGAATCCAAGTCTAAAAGACACTATTAAAAGTGTAATTATTTAATTTGGAATTAAATATGAATTAGTATTGGATACTATTTAAATTGGATTTAAAATTATAGTTCGATGTAATTCAAGAATACTTACTTTGAGTATTTATTCTTAAACCAGTTTGACTCGCGCAAATTAAATCATTGTTTGAACATTGGATAGTCATTAATTCAAAGATTAATTAATTGGATTAGATTGATTATATTGTTAGGGATATGCGCTATACCCAACTCGTGGATGGGTTATATGTAACTGTATTTGTAATATTTTCATTAATTAATAAAATGGCAATCTTTATTATACGTGTCTTACATAACATATATGAATCATCAAAACTGTAATAAAGCCCTTGGAGTAATAAGACGATGGCTTCCACGCCTTATGAGAATCATTACTCTTAAATGTTCCTAGTTATAGTTTTGTGAATAATCTGGGCGTTCACAAAGCGGAGCGACTAGCATGATGATATGATACGCCCTTAAGTGGGGTAGCCGATCTCATAAGCTACTAGCGGAGATCCATCCGCTTGGTGTATCACATGGATGCATGAGTTGCTCGTGTCCATCGAACTGACCGCCAAAAGTTCTCATATGGAGTGTTTATCCCATGTGTCTTTGAGAACTTTCATGTATCGATTATATGACTAGTCCTTAGACTTGAGGTATTTACAATCTTATGTGTGGATCAAATAACTTTGACATTCTAATTCCCTGGTTCAAAAGATCCGGTCATAAGGGTATGATTGGGTCATTCGTTGAAACACACGAAGTTTGTAAAGATACAACAGAGAATCGTCACTCTCTCGGATAATATTTTCTTATAAGAGTAGTATTCCAGTTCGCGGATTGATATGTGTGATTAGTGCTTGAGACTGTGGCCACATCAGAATAATCATGTGAGATTCTTGGGTTAACACGATTCATGACACTATCAACATCATACCTTTGACCATATTGGTAGACATTTTCTGTACCCTAGGTCAATAGGTGGGGATACAATGAGGCGAGGGACCGTATCATATGTAAATCACATACAGAATGGGTATATATATCTTTCCTTCTCATTTGGGGGCCTTGACATGTTGCTAGATGCCAACCTTGGTCATTGAAATCGAACGACCATCTGATCGGAGGATAATTTATGTTCGATTAAATTATCACGATTCATTTCATGTCCAACTTGAGGGGAACCCAAAATGTCACACACAACAAAGTCGAAATTGATGGTTAACAGTGCACAGTACAAATATAGCAGCATTTATGATTGTTGTAGGAATTGTTCATAAATGGTTAGATGTGTTTATTTATTGAACAGATCATTTATGTTGTTCCATAGTGGCTGACGATAGGGGAACTTTAGGAATTGGAATAAAAAAAATTATATTCATATGAATAGTAAAAAAATTAATTTATTTTGAATTCCAATTCGGCCCAAACTCTTATTAGGGTTTTATAATCTCATTAACCACTAAATTAAGATCCAATGGCTAAGATTAAATTAGCTTTTATCCCACAACGGATTCTTAATTAATTTTGTTGTCTTTGGAGAACTATATAAACCCAAAGAATTCTTTACAAATTTGCTACACCAAAAACCTTTCATATCTTGGGTTTATATAAGTGAGCAACTCTAAAGTTTAAGAGTAAGCCACTGATTTTGAGGATCCTTAAGTCTAATTGACTAGAGGAACCTCGAGTTAAAATTTTTGAGGTATTTACCTAGGCTAGCACCAATGGCAAAATACCCGTGCACTCAAGGCGTAGTCTTGCCATTGAGTTTTGGCTTTGGTGTGTTCATCTTTGGAGGCCACACATTGGGTGGCTCTTTGGAACTTTGAAGAGCTTGCTGAGTTCGAGAAAAGCTTGTAGATTGGAGGGAGGACTGGAGGAGTTTTCGGTTCAAGTAAGTCTTTTTCTTTCTTTATTTTAATTAGAGTTCTTATGATAGTTAGCATGTTTAGGTTTATGTTCTTTGCATGTTTTATGAGTTTTATGCTTAGAATATATAGTAACATGCCTAGGCTTGTAGAATAATCAAAACAAATGGGTGTTGGGCAAATGGAAAACGGCATAATAATTTTGATTTTTCGCTGCGCACTCGCGGCCGCTTCCCAACATGAATAACATGCTTCGTGTGAATACATGGATGTATTGTATGAATAATATATATCAGATGGATATTAGAAGGGTGATGGTAATTTTGGAAATTTTGTAATAAATTTAGAATTTATTAAATTGGACCTGCGTGTCAAGCATATTATCTCTATTCTCTTTGTATTTCTCTTCTCACCAATTCCCCTTAATGTAAATGAGGTTTCTTTTAGTGTTATGTAATTGGGTAGAAGTAAGATTAGTGCTAGCTTGAGAGAGGAAATTGAGAGAATTGTTCTAGGAACAATTTGTTTTATATCCATCCGCATATCATTATTAATTTTTATCGCGCCCGATTATGCTTTTAGAATGCATGTTTAAGGGTGTATGATGAGACCTAATCAAAGATAATAAATTGGTTGCCAATTTACGCGAAAAAACCCTCACTCAAATATTAAGAGTTTTTCCTTCCATTGAGTGGTTCTCTCTCAAGATCCAAGATTGGCATTGGTTTGTTGGCCAAAGTCAAGACCTTTGTCCATCGCGGATGTGTTTAAACCGCGTAAGCTTTGTTCCATATCGTATGTCTTGGGCGGTTGTGACTTGTTGGCCAAAGTCAAAGTCACTTCTTGTTCATTAAATTCGATTACGAAGCTTTCCCACTGTCAATGGGTCATGCTTAACTAGAATCATTAAGCTTGTTATGCCAAAGCCAAGGCTTAGTTCATTTAGAGGAAAAGGTTAGGCAATATATTGGATATATTTACATATATTGGATATATGTTTCGGACTTAGAGGTCCACCTATTGGATCTAGGAATTGGATGGGATCTAATTGATCTTAGAGATCTACCTAGTTAAGTTTCATACAACTTGTTGGCCAAAGTCAAGGTTGTGTGCTATTTAACGGGATTCTAGCCCACTAGGAAACTAGGTTTCCCGAGTACTCCACAGAGGGTTAGAGGTTAGCCGAAAAATAGTGGGAGGCAAGTATTAAATTTGCAATTTCATTTAGATACTTGCCAATAAGTGCTCATTTTATTTTTCATCATTAATTTATATATATTAGTTGGACTCATATTCAATTGTTGTTTTAATTAAATAACTGGACTGTATTCAAACTACTTCATTTGTAGTTGGTTATATAGTTGGACTATAGTAATCAATACATTTGAAAGTAACCAATCAAATTATAGTTAATTATATAATTAGACTATAGTAATCATTACATTAGATTGTACCCGAAATCATTGATTGGATAGTTGGACTATAGCAATCAAGATGACTTGAAAGATTAGCGTCAAAGGACATAATTCTGGGTGAAAATGTCTTTAACGGCTCAAATTTTCAAATTGGGAATTGAATCGCAAGACAGTCCTGGGAGCTGAGAAGTTACTCTATTTGATAGAGAAATCTCTCGGGTCTGAGCCCAGAGTTGAGCAAATAGTAGATCATGAGCTTTGGAAGACTCATCGTGATGATAATTTTAGTGCTCAATCCGTTATGCTTGCTGCAATGACTCTTTAATTTCGTCGTCAGAACTAAGGATTAGATCATTATACCATGATGTTGAAATTAAAGGATCTTCATAGATCTAACCTTAGATCTTAGAAGTATAAATTGTAAAAGAAGCTCTTACGCTCGCGTATGTCAGAGGGTACATCTGTCTAGCACTATGTGTCGCAGATGATTGCTGACATCGAACAGCTAGGTTACCTGGGCATTACCTATGAGGCCGAGACTTCTATAGATTTGATCTTACAGTCTCTGTCCGAATGCTGGGGCGGGTTCATCATGAACCAAGAGAAAACTCTTGGAGTGTTAATGGCTATGCTCAAGGAGGCAGAGCCAGAACTTCTAAAAGGGCAAGAAGTGCAAGACGCATCTTACTTCGACATTCCAGAAGGCCAAGGCTTGGCCGAAGGCTTCTGGGGGTGTGAAGAAAAGGGCAAGGCTGAATCGTCACAGTCTTCTGGGAAGAAAAAAGACATATCCCAAGATGTCTGCCTAAACTATGGCAAACGAGGTCATTGGAAGCATGACTGCCGTATGGACAAGGCATACATGAAGGAAGTGAAGACGGGCAAGGCTCCGGCTTCAGGTATGTTTGTTATAAATATGTCCACTACCAGTTTTAAAATTGGATTTTGATACTGGATGTGGAACATACATATGTACTGATGTGCTGATTAGGAGGATACTGGCTTCAGATGAGATCGACCTACAAGTCGGAAACAGGACGAGAGTCGCTATTTTGGCCGTAGAAACCTAAGTTTTGGAACTGCCCTTAGGGCATGTACTTAAATTAAGAGACTGTTATAATGTACCTAGTTTGACTAGAAACATTATCTCTGTATCTAGTTTAACCTATTGGGGGCATATCTTTGTATTCCGAAACACCGAATGTTTTGTTTATAAAGATGATATTGAGATATACACATTAGATGTGAATAACCGTCTTTATATTTTGAATATAAATTAATCTCAAACATATTAAATGACAAACAAAAGGCTCAAACTGAGTAAATCAGATGAGACTTAATTGTGGCATTGTTGTCTGGGACACATTAACAAGACTTGTATATCCACACTTTCGAAGAGTGGATACTAGCACGGATTTGATCCTAATTTAAATGATGTCTGCGAATCTTGTTTGTTAAGCAAAATGCCTAAAACAGCTTTTAGTGGTAAAGGTGTACGTGCCACCGAGCTGTTAGCCCTCGTTCATAGTGACGTAAATGGGCCCATGTCTAGCTAGGCTAGAGGTGGATATACTTCGTAACCTTGACGGATGTAGCATCGCGTTATGGTTATGTGTATCTTATGAAACACAAGTAGGAAACTTTTGAGAAATTGAAAGAGTTTCGACACGAAGTAGAAAAACATACCGGTAAAAGTATTAAAACACTACGGTTGGACCATGGTGGATAATACTTAAACATATGAGTTTCAAGATTACTTGAAAGAGTATAGTATTCTTTCACAGTGGACTCCTTCCGGAACACCTCAATTGAGCGGTGTGTCCGAACGGAGAAACCAAACTTTGTTGGACATAGTAAGGTTAATGATGAGTCGCTCTGAGCTACCAATTTCCTTCAAAGGATGCACATTAAACAGTGCAATACTTATTTTGAATAAGGTTCCATGAAAATCTGTTAGACAGACTTCATATTAGATATGAACAGGAAAGAAACCAGGTTTCTCATTCCTGAAGATTTGGGAATGCTGGGCATACTCTAAACGTTTGGATGATACCAAACTAGAACCCAAATCGGATAAGTGCCTATTTGTAGGTTATCCTAGGGAAACCAAAGTATAGTACTTATACAACTCACAAGAGAACAATGTATTTATTGCTCTCCATGCGGTTTTCCTCCAAAAGGAATTCCTAAATGCAGTGGTAAGTGGGAGGAAAATAAAACTCGATAAAAATCATAGTGATATTATTCCAAACACCGATCCCTTACGGAACATAAGCAGTTCATTAGGGATGAAACTGTACCACAATCTTCAAATACACAAGAACCGCGTATGTCGGAGAGAGTCAGAAAACAACCTGGGAGGTATGGGTTTCTGATCTCACCTCACGTAGATATTAATCTTATTGAGGAAGATGAACCGACTACATATGAGGAAATGATACAAGCTATTGACTCCTTTTATGGCAAAGTGCCACGAAGTCCGAAATGGATTCCATGTATACCAACCATGTTTGGATACTGGTTGTTGTACCAGAAGGTATTGTACCTATTGGTACTATATAAGTCTTCAAGGAATACAGACATGGATGACAACATATATATGTATACAGCTAGGCTTATACAGAAAGGGTATCGTCAACGACATAGTGTTGATTACGATGAAACTTTTTCACCTGTTGCCATGATTAAATCCATTCGGATAATGCTTGCTATTGCTGCATATTTAATTTATGAAATATGACAGCTGGACTCCAAAACCGTTTTCCTTAACGAAAACCTTTTAGAGAATGTTTGTATGCAACATCCTGACGATTTTTTCGTGCCAAAACATATAAACAAGGTTTACAAGTTAAATCAATCTATTTATGGATTGAAGCAAGCATTGCGTTCTTGGAACCAGTGTCTTGATGTAATCAAATGATATATGATTTAATTCAAAACTAAGATGATTCTTGTGTATATAAGAGGGTTAGTGGGAGCGCACTGACATTCATTGTCCTAAATATTAATGATGTATTACTTCTCGGCAATGACATTTCGATACTATAATCGGTGAAAGCTTGGCTTTCATAAAATTCTCTATGAAAAACCTGGGAGAAACAGGCTTTATTATAGGAATAAAGATCTACTGGGATAGATTTAGAAAGCTACTGACACTCTACCAGAGCTCGTAGGTTATGAAAATGTACGCGACCTTATTTCTCATATGCTTTGAGCATATGGAGTCACAATCAGGCCAATCCAGGTTACGGTCACTGGATTGAAGTAAAGAACATCCTTGAATATCTTGGATGAACTAAAGACGCTTTCTAAGAATATGGGGAAAGTAGAACTTGAGGTAACTGGGTTCACCGCTGCAAGTTTCCAAACCGAGAAAGATGACTGTAAGACGCAATAAGGGTACATATTTAGTTTGAATAACAGAACAGTGAGCTGGAAATCTTCCAAGAAAGATACTGTTGCCGATTAAACAATAAAAGCGGAACATTGCTGCAGTTGAGGCAGCAAAAGAAGCATTTTGGATCTAATAAAATTCCTATTTGGATTAGTAGTAGTTCTGTTAGTAGTTGAGCTAGGCTACAACATAGGCTAAAGAACCGCGGTCTCATCAACGATCCAAATATGTACTTTGACTGTTTCATCTGATTCATTAGATCATACATCGTGGCGATGTGATGATCGAATAAATCACATCAGATGATAACCTTGCATATCCGCTGACGAAAGCTATTTCTCAGCAGAAGTTTGAGCGACCCATACATAGTTCAAGTGTTGGACACTTTAGTGATTGGCTATAGGCCAAGTGAGAGATTTTTGGATAATTATGACCCATAGAATCACAATTTTTTAAAGAACATGGTGTTCTTGTACAAAATTAACTATGTGACAAAGGAAATTACTCTTTTATCATTTGTAATTGGATTACTTGGATATATAAATGATAAAAGTCCATATGATTAGTACCAGATTAATAAGATATGAGACAATATTAATCCACGTAAGGTTTAATCATTAAATATCTCTAGTCATAGTATTATCGAGACTGGACATCGATAATACAGAATAGGCTAGTATTATACTTGTGCGCGTTATGGAAGCTTAACGGCATAGTTATCATATATTTGGGTATTGGATACTCATGTAAGTGTGATAGGAGGTTCTGTTTTCCGATGGTAGGAGAACAGCTTCACTCTGGATAGACCCCTAGGAATCTCATTGGTAGTATGACTATGTGTCTATGGGAATCCGAATCAGGGTAGGTGTATATGGTCTTAACTTGAGACTTGAATCGTTAATACTAGAGACAATCAGTATACTTTGGTTTTGGTCATCCGGGGCTTTAACAGGTTCTGTGTACGCCTCTTCTGGGTATATTGAGAATCGTAGTGTATTGTGTGTGATGTCAAGATGGAAGTATCACTTCAGTTATATGGAGATGATGATCACGCAGGGATACAGAACTGGTACTTTATAGTGCTATAGCCATCGGGAAAGTATGACTACGTCATGACTTTCTGATCATAAATAGACTAGTTGCTAGTGATCTGATATATGCTTCGTACGGGGCAGACACAACTCCAGCCCCATGCCTAGCATGTGACATCCGATACTGGATCGTAATATGCAATACTGTGTATACTACGCCTGATATAGATTATATATTCCTTAAAAGAATATTTCTGGAGAATTGGGTAAGGACGATGCTTTGCTAGAAGCCAACCATGTCTTGTAAATTGGTAAGAACGTGGTACCGGGTTCCCACATGTTCGGATAGTCTGATGACCGTATTTAATGCCAAAATATACAGGGATCTCTTTGGTCGCCTCCCAAAGATTCACCGATGACATTTGACTCGAACAGAATTAATCTGGGAATAATTATGAGAGAGTGAAATTAATATGGGATTAATTACGGTAAGAATTAATATGGGATTAATTCGACTAGAAGAGAGAACGCGATTAATTTGGAATTAATCGGCAAAGTAAATTTAATATTTAAATTAGATTTTACTATTTAATTTATTTAATTGCGTTAAAATAATATATTAGATATATTAATTGAAATTATATTTCAAAGCGGAATTAAAATTGGATTTTAATTCCGGCAAACGAATTAATTTAGAATTAATTCGTAAGCAACTTTCGTAATAATTTTGCTAGGCATTATTATTTATTTAAATTAGATTTAATTACGTCGCAACGGAAAATTCATTTATTCGGAATTAAACGAACCCGGGCGCGAGCGAAGTTGCGTGTTGAGTTAGCCGACTTAAATTTGGAATTTAAAAGTAGTGGGACCCATTTTACTTACATCAACATGTTAGACATTTGATGGAAGTAGTTAGGCTTGATTTTGGATTTGATTTGTTGGTTGAGTAAATCTTAGTTTACTTATAAAACACTCAAACCAATTCAACACACAAACTTAGTATAAATTAACTTGTTGACTTTGGAAGTTGTATAAGGTTACTATTCACAGCAACCTATTCTCTCTTCTTCCTTATCAAAAACGTGAGCTTCTCTTCTCTCCCATGGATTTTTGTTCCAAAATTCTACAAAGCTATCACTTTAAGGAGTCAAAGGAAGGTGATAGGGAGACTCACTAATGAGTTTTGAACAACAAAGAGGGCTTAGAGCTTCCATAATCCAGGAAAAAGTTTCAAACTTCTACTAATCTTTGTAAGTAATATCCGCAACTTACTTTGATTTATTCACACACAAATCACCTTAGAGATCATTGGCTTGTTCTAGGAAAACTAAAAGGTAGATATCCTCAAAATCTCTCTGCCTTATCCCATCTCCTTACTATTCTTTTTCTCTGGCTACTTATACTCTTATGCGTCCTTCTATACTTTCTTATAGCTTTCCTTTCTCACTCCCTTGATAACCTTTCTTAAAATCCTACTGTCTAGTTCCATAGCTCGTTTATTATTCTGGTATTGAATCAGTATAACTTTAAGAAGATTTCTTAACTTGTATCTATAGTGCAATTGTTCTTACGAGGAATACTATTTAAACGATCTAATAAGGCTTACTAACCTGTCTATGGAACTTTGAGGACGTACTTGAGGATCGGATACTGGAGAGATAGTGCCTCACATAAGAGTATCCCAGACATACTGCGTATACCAGACCCCATCACTCTGCCCATTGCAGTCACTGACTCCCTAGACCATGGTCGGATACCATCTTTGTAACATCCCATGCCGGTAACATCTCCCGGATCGGGGATGTTACAAGACCGTTCCAATAAAAGTTCAGCTTCAATTTCATTCTCAATTAATCACAATGAATTTTCAAATTTGGATGTCAAGCAGTGAATTTTTCTAATGATTAGTAATATATAAGTTTTTGCTACTGTACTTGTACAATTCCAAATCTAAGCTCGTAAATTCAAATATACCATAGATATTTTCAATGTTTAAGTAGAATTAGTATTCATGCATTGCATATAATTTCATGTCATATGTAAATATTCTGAGTTATAAGAATGAAAACTAATGATTGCTTTGATTCTAAATCGACGTTAAGGTAATCGAATGTCACCCACGCCGTGTCCCGCCCCCGACTTGTCATAGCACTATTAGTGAGACATAACGACCCAAGACCACCAGATTTTGCGCATGGGGGGACAGCGAGACGTAACACTCCCATAAGTCAGATTTCTCCACAAATTTCGGAGATAGAGTTTTCAGAAACTGATTTCTAGATATATGATTTTTAGAAATGATAAATTTTATGAAAGAGTTTTCACGAGAATTCATTTTTAAAAAAAAGCTCAAAGTTTTACAGACATAATAGAGTTTTCAGAAAAGTTTTACAGAAAGAGATGCGTTGTTAGGTAAGAAAAGATATTTTAGAAAAGACAGCTTTTTGAATCCGACATCGGTTTTAGAACCATGGATTTTCATAAAGTTTTCCAGTTCTGTTTTAAACTATCCACTCACTAGGTCGTTCAAATAATCTAAACCCCCATCCCAGTTTCTCTATCTTATAGGTATACTTAGAGAGTGTAACACCCTGCTAGAGGCAGGATGCTACCGGCGGGAGACATGATTGACCCATCTCTATAAGCCCCTAAATTTACGAAAATCTGGCATGATGTATCCTAAAACCGGAAAACCTGAATCTTAGCCCAGCACTAAAGCGATCCTAAAATAAACATCATATATCAAAATGAACCTCAGGTCCACACCAACACATCAAAGAACATTACCTAAGGGCTCCGTGCTCATATCATCTCTCAACACTCAAGGTCTCTGCCCACAACATCATAAACAATCAAAACTTTAACTTATTAAATACAATTCATGTGCTCAGCATGAAAACAACAGAACATCAATCACAACTCCTAGGCCTCTAAACCCTTTCCAGGACACTTGCGAGGGTGACTACCGCTTGGGTGATCCGCGCCTCGAGCATGCCTACCAAAGTTTAAATGGTTGACCCATTGGGTGAGTACACGTTTATAAACTCATACATTTACATATTCACTTACATACATGTAATCATACTTTTGCAGGTTCGTACCCTTACGTACATCCATACATACACTTAGATATTAGGCCTATCAAATATTTCATTTCATCTCATGGCAATAACATAAACATCCATACCTATGGGGGTTGTTTATCTTATCTATACATAACCTTGAACTTTGATCTCAAGACCATCTCTTAACTATCTCCTTCTTATCCTAAACATGTCAGTCATTTATATACATATAAATATAAATATATATGTATAATCAAAACATGAATTCACTAACTTAAGTTCTTATCGCATGTGTTTCTTACCTGCCTTCGCGAGCACTCCAGGTCTTAGTCACATATGTCAAAACAAATGGCGAAAAGCTGTCAGACTCGAAATTTACGGTATTCTCCACTTAACTACTATGACATCCTGAATCTTTCCGGAACAACCAAATTAAGTCCGTTTTCAATATTTTCAGTTCCAATTGTCTTAAAACACAATTACAAACAATTTCAAGCCACCAGTTCACCTAAATTCTCGGTTTATGAATTTTTGGAAAATCTTTCGAAAACATTTCTGTAAACGCTATGGAAGGGTCTCGAACCCTCCGAACCTACCCGGATTTATCTAAACGCTATCTTATCAACACATACGACTCATATCCATCATTATGATCAAAAATATATTAATATATGGAAAATCCACTTTTACCAAAAAATGACGTAATCGATCGGATCGATCTAATTCGTTCCGTTTTCACACGGATTCTACCGAATGCTCATATTCAATATGCTAATACATAAAAATTCAATTCATATCAATAAGTTAATCTATGAAGCTACAGGAACTATCCGTACATTTAGCTACAAACTTTAAATTAGCGAGTTTTTACCGAGAGGTCTTACCGAGATTTCGAGGCTATAGACGGACTCCAAACGATCCCACGAACGTACTGGAATCGATGGAATTCCGATCGGAGCTACTGTTCACCATGAGGTCACTATTCATCTGAACCTTCATTCCTCATTTTGCGTGCAACCGGGCACGAAACGGAAAATCCATCACTGCCAACTTGTAGTACTCTTCGAGAGCTTCAATTTGGCCGGTGGCTCGGGTCGTGAAACGAAGCGACGAGCCCGGATCGAGAAACCCATCTCGCGTATATCTTCTTCATTATTCTCGCTATCGGCGGCGATTTGGGGCCGCTGCAGGCCACTTTCGACGGGGGGGTGACTGGGCACACCACCTGGGCCGTCGGCCGGTCGGTTGTGGCCGAATGGCCGACCGACGAGCCTAAAGAACCCAAACGTGTTTTTGAGGGGGATGGGTCGACTTGGGGGGTTTTGGTTTCTTTTGCCATTTTAACAATTAGGAGAAACATCAGGGTATATATAGGAACTTTTTTTAAAATTTCATTTTGACCCCTGAAAATTACAATTAAGCCCATGTCATGGATTTTTCTAGATATTTCACATTTTTAAGCCATTCTGATGCAAATTTCGAAATGTGTTCGACATGAACGTTATTCGTCTCGGGAAAACGAGTCTGATGGTTCAAAAATGAACTCAATTGGAATTCGTTTGGAATTTTTATAGCTGAAACAAAATATTTTACACGTAGAATGATAAAATCAGAAATCGTGTAACTGGTTCTCAAAACCACGCATTTTCCAACGCGACCGAGCTTCACTTTAAAATATTCCAAACTATTTCCCAACACATATGCTCTGATTTTCGATTACCATCGCGTTTTAAATCCTTAACTTTAATTCAATAACTTTCCCGAACTGTTCTGAAAAACCCGGGATATTACATTCTCCACTCCTTATAAAAATTTCGTCCTCGAAATTTCTT
>SKCR01045126.1:0-83197 GCA_019454045.1 Zanthoxylum bungeanum
GTGGCACGCTATGATTGGCTGATGATGACGTGACGGTGACGTGGCATGTTGACTCGGTCAACTGGTGATGTGGACGATGATGTGGCTGACACGTGGAGTGACACGTGGCGATGGTGATTGTCGGCACCATAGGATGAAGACACGTGGTACGGTGCACGTTAGCAGAACGGCTGTGATGGTGACACGTGGCACATCGCATGTTAGCAAAGTCAAACTTCACAGATTCTGACTTGTGGACCCGGCACACGTTAGCAGCTCATACGCATGTTAGGCGTCGCGATGCCAAAGGCTTGCGTGTCGTGATGCGAGAAATGACCATTTTTCCGTTTTTGTCATTTTTCATTGTTTTGGCCCAAAATCACTCCAGAATGTCCTGAAACTTTATTTGTCTACAAAATAACACAAAACACATCAAAATATTCACAAAACTCAAGAAAATATACAAAATATTAGGTTAAATGAGTGGGAAATAGTGATACATTTACCACTCATCACACCCCTAAACCTAACATTTTGCTAGTCCTCGAGCAAAACACAAAATAAAATAATATAAACATTTTTAAAATAAAATTTAACTAAGCCACTTTCGTAGGGATCACAGTTGCATTTAGCGTATGCAACAAGCCTTTAAACCCCTAGGTGTCCCTAGTGGACGAGTTGTATTCTCGTGAGGGTTTACAACAATGATACCCACAAAATTTTTACAAAAGTAAAAAGGTAGTGAAACTAATGCACACAAAAGCAAAAAGACAAGAGAAAATAGAATAATGAAGTTAGTGACTAATCAAGTGAAACTTCTACTCCAAGTTACTAGTTGTTTTCTTTCTTTCTAAATTACCTAATAAGTAAATTCTCCGGTTTATTTACCATTCTCCATATGCACAACCAACAAAATATTAAACAACTCATTTTTGCCCACAACAGTCACAAGTGCAGTTGATGAGAGAGTAATATTTTTGTCCTAAAGTTTTATCAGAATTTACATTTTTTGTAGCAATGGAATAATTTTTCTCATTTTTCTGAATTTTTTCTTTGATTTTTGATTTTTTTTATTTATATACAATATCTTCCATATATGTAGCGAGTGTTGGGTCGGTGGCTCCCAAACCAGTTGGCTTTAGGGCACCAAGTGTTAAGACACCCATACGGACTTAATTACTCAGACTTCAGATATATATATTTTTGCAATATCCTTGATCCATGTAGCGAGCTTTGGGCCAGTGACTCCTTAACCAGTTGGTTTTAGGGCACTAAGTGTTAAAAAACCCCTACGGACTTAATAACTCGGATCTCATACATTTTTTTTTACTCCAATGCTTTTTGAGATGCTTCCTCCAATTAAACTAGAGCACTGAATATTACAAACTTTTCAATTATAGCTTATGTCTGTATGTTACCATGCATGTTGATAATACCTGCCAACTGAGCATATGAAGATCCATTTTAGTCAGTATTATGGAGAATTCACAAATTAAATAATTCAAAAGCAAATAAACAAAAATTAACTTGTTCCGAAATAGGTTTGAGATACGTCTCAGGAGTGGAAACTCCTTACACATCTATCTCTTACCAATTTCACCTTTTTAGTCAAAATAAAAACACAAAACCGTAAAATATTTTTGTAATTTTTGAAAAATTTTCAAATTTTTTTGTATTTTTCGAAAAATTTTGGACTAAAAATAAAAACAACACACAACTAAAAATAAGAAACTGATCAACTAATTCCCTTCCCCAAACCTAAATGAGACATTATCCCCAATGTCTTAAACAGTAGAAGAAGATTTTAGAAGATAGTACCTGGTTAACTGAAATTCTACACGAAAAGTTAAAGGTTAAGATCCAGATTAATCTGACGCCTCTTACCATGATCGTCCTCGAACCAATTTATCTTTCAAAGGATATGGTCTATATGTGGTTCATAGGCTAAGATTTGGTCAATTAGATCCGGAGCAGTTCTGGCAGTGAAGATGAGTTCTTTTAAAGGTTTTGACATGAACCCATTTCTACAGGCATCATCAAGAAACACACAAAGAAAATCATAAAATCCTTCAACGTTGTACAGTCCAAGAGGTTTCTGGTGTATGTTCAAGTTTGCCCAAGATAACACTGTAAAAATTTCCTCCAATGTACCCAAGCCACCTGGCAAAGCAATAAAAGCATCAGCACGGTTAATCATTTATACCAATCGTTCAGACATACATGGCACGATCAGTTCCTCTCCGTTTGATGGTTCAATAAGATTTGCTTCTGCCAAAGGTTTTGGGATGATTCCCAAAACGTGACTGCCTCCTTCCTGTACGGCCGTTGAAACGATCCCCATTAGTCCAAGATTGCCACCGCCATGTACTAAGTGCATATTTCTTACAGCTAAGACTCGACCCAATTCATGTGCTACTTCTAGGTATTGTGGCTTAACACCAACACTAGTACCACAAACAACACAGATGTTTTCAACTCGTCTTCTTGAAGTGGCTTCCATGTTTTACTCTGGATGTCTTCAAAAGTGCAATGATGAGTTGAATTTATAACACCTGAAAAGGGTGAGTAAAATAATAGCACTAGTACCTGCCAAATGACAATTATTAGTTAATAGTAAAATAAATCGTGAGAGTCAAAAAGGTCTGGATCCTGTTGGAGAAAATAAAAGATAACAACAAAACAAATCACAATTATTAGGAAAAGACAAAGAGATATAATATGTACAAGAAATGTAGCGGCTTGATTGACGTCTATGCGTTAGGGACAAGCTTCCCATCCAATTTTCTTATAAATTGGAAAACAAGGTCTTTTTGAGTCAGATTCCCGAGACTTAACAGTTGTCTTTCTTTTTGGAATTGTGTATGTAATTTGCAAGTGGCTATATAAACATATCCACTGGGTTGCATATCAAGAGTTGAAGATATATCATCTACAGACTCCTTACTCAAGCCATCCCTAATGAATTTAATTTTGTCTTTGCGATTATCAGACACCATTCCTAAAGAACGACAACGAGTATTGCAATTCCAACGTGCATATTTGTAACAAACACCCATTTGCTTAGCTCTACGTTTATTTGCATAGGTGCTTCTTCTAAAACCAAGTAGATGTGAAATAAAAGAGTCAGAAGACTCACCTGCCAATCGAACATGTGCTTCAATTACCCAACGAATGTCATTAGGAACACCATGGATCGTTAGTAATCTCATCCATTCTAGACAAGCTTTGTAAACTTTCATCAGAGATTTTTGAGGGAGAGAAGGAAATTGCTTGCGAAGATTTGTGAGAGCTTCTTCCATCGTGAAATGACTTTACCTGCAAAAATTAAACACACAAAAATAAAACACACCAGATCACAATATATACACAAATTGCATGGGTTGCCTCCCTGCTAGCGCTAACTTTAACGTCGTCAGCTAGACGTGACTTCTCGAACGTTAGGCTGGTGATGAGCGGAAAATATATCAATATTTACCGCCCCTTTAACTTAATATTTTGTTTAGTTTCTCGGGTTTGATGAACGTTTTGATGTGTTTTAGTTTATTTTCCAGATAAAATAATATCGGGTCTCAATGAAATAATTTAGGATGAAATATGGGTCAAATAAGGTCAATTATTGGACTTGATATATTAATTTTGGAGATTGGAAACTTGAAAGTGCGTTTTGACAAAGTGCAGTTTTGGGCATAACTTTTTACTCCGATATCGGATTGAGCTGATTCAAGTGCCTGATTAAAGAAGACTTAAAGATCTACAACTTTGAAAGAGAAAATATTTTCGAATTCGGAAGATGTCATGACCGAAATTGATGAACCATCCAGAATTGTGTGATGTGTAATTATTAAAGTCATTATCAATCATTTTCAAAGCAAAATATAAATTAATAAATAATTAATAAAAATTATCAAATCAACACCAAACAAGATAAGCAATTAGTGGAGCAATTATGGATTTGGTGGAGCAATTAGTGGAGAAATTAATAATGGATTTGGTGGAGAATTTGATGGATGATTGATATAGGCAAAATTTTGCCTATAAATACCAAGCCATTTCATTTGTAAAATTCATACTTTCTTCTTTGAAATTCCTAATGAATAAATAAGAATATTGTATCTTGTTTGTTTATTTACAGCTTCCAGTAATAATTTCCGCTTTCGCACTTTCTTTTCTTTACTTTTCAGTTTTTACTTTCTGCAATTTACTTTTACGCACAAACATTTTCTTTCTTTACTTTTGCAGTTTTTATTTTTCAAGCAATGAGGAGGTAACTCCCCTTTGCTGGGGTAAAAGGTAAAGCTTTTATTATTGCTATCTAGATTAATCTCCCTTAAATATAAAATATAAACTATTTAAAATCTGACTTAATGAGGATACCGCTATATTGGCCGGTTGGAAATTAATTATAAATTGGTTTTAACCTGACTAAGTATGGATACAGCCTGGTTGGTCGGTTGGTAATTAATTATTAATTTGACTTAATCAGGATACTGCCTATATGGCTGGTTGGTAATTATCACGCAAAGTTAATATATTATATTAAGGGAGATATCTAAAATAGTAGTAATAAAAGTTGATCATCTAACCCCCAGCATTTTCTTTAATTGTACTTTTACTTTATTTAATTTCAGTAATTTACTTTTCAGCAATTTACTTTCAGTAATTTACTTTTTTTTTTTTTTTACTTTTTACTTTTTACTTTTTACTTTTTACTTTTTACTTTTTATTTTTTTTTACTTTTCAGCAATTTACTTTTCAGTATTTAATTTTCAGAATTTACTTTATGTCTTTTATTTTATTTAAATTTTACTACCCGTAAATATGTGTCGTAACTAAGCCAGTTATCTGGGGTTGTGATGAAATCAAATATCACCGGTTTATAAGGGGTTAAATTATAGTTTGGGTAATATAAAAGTTTATTTATTGAGTCTTAATCTTAATGCTTTTTATTAACTGGCCATTAATAAAATTGAACTGGTAAACTTAAAATGAACTAGACATAGGGATTTTAAGTTTAAGACCTTAGACTCAATAGCCCACGATCTTCCTTGAGGATAGATAACCCTTTAATAGATTTCCTTACAGGATAGGAATATACCTGTCGGGCGGGGGTAGCCATAATTGGAACTTAATCTTAATGAATCCAGGTAATTTGGTTGACATAGACATATGGTTCAATTGGGTTATACTGGATATTTGTAGTTGACCATCAGAAGAGGCTTTTACATAATTTAGTGTTCCAGGTTAATAAATCAATATTTTACCCAACTATAAGATAACCACTTCATCTTTAAAATGATATTGGAAGAAATCACAACCCTAGATAGTTTTTAATATTGAATTTTATTAAAACCTATTTTCGACAATTTTATTTACTTGCTTTTAAATTTAGAATCGTCACCATTTCAAATCAATCAATCAACCTGTTAGATACTAGTAATCATTTGACCTCATAAAATTAATAGATTAGATATTAAGTTCTCGTGGGATCGATATTTTTATACTACTTGAACAATACGTGCGCTTGCGTTATACGTGTGTGTTTACGCCGGTCAGCTGGATCTGAAAGTGTGACAATTTTTTTTTGTCGTTCAAATGATTCTCCCCAGTAGTGCTTGACACACTGACTGTTAACCTTGAATGTTTCGTTGGTGTTGGGATCCAGTAACTCAACAACTCCATATGGAAAAACCTGAGTGATCACAAATGGACCTGACCATCTTGATTTCAACTTTCCACGGAAAAGTTTCAACCGTGAATTGTACAACAACACTTGCTGCCTTGGTTCCAACTTTCTGTGTACTATTTTTTGATCATGCCATTTCTTGGTCTTTTCTTTGTACAATCTGGCATTCTCATAAGCCTGTAAGAGAAATTCCTCCAATTCGTTGAGTTGGTGGAGTCTTTTCTCTCATGCAGCTTGTGGATCAAGATTCAACTTCTTCAGTGCCCAGTACGCCTTGTGTACAAGTTCAACTGACACATGACATGCTTTCCTAAACACCAATCGATATGGGGACATACTAATGGGTGTCTTGTAAGCTGTCCGATAGACCCATAATGCGTCATCCAGTTTTATTGACCAGTCCATCCTTGTTGATCCAACAGTTCTTTCTAGGATTCTTTTGATTTCCCTGTTTGAAACTTCAACCTGTCCATTTGACTGTGGATGGTAAGCTGGGGCAACTTTATGAGTAACTCCGTATTTGGATAGGAGTGCATCAAAGTATATGTTGCAGAAATGTGAGCCACCATCTCTGATAATTGCCCGAGGTGTTCCGAAGAAAGTGAAAGTATTCTTTTTAAGAAACTTAATCACCAATTTTGAATCGTTGGATGGCAGTGCAATTGCTTCAACCCATTTGGAGACGTAGTACAGCAACCAGGATGTACATGTTTTCGAATGATGGAACAAAGGGTCCCATAAAATCAATACCCCACACATCAAAAATTTCCACTTCCAGAATGTTTTGCAGTGGTCTTTTATTTCTCCTCGAAATATTCCCCGTTCTCTGGCACTTGTTACATTGAAGAGCAAACAAGTAAGCATCTTTAAAAAGAGTGGGCCAGAATAAACCTGATTGTAGGACTTTGGCTGCAGTTTTATTCCCGCTGAAGTGTCCGCCATATGGTGATGAATGACAGTGTTGCAAAACACTGTTGACCTCCTCATGCGGAACACACAGTCTCAATAGTTGATCATCACAGCATTTGAACCGGTACGGCTCATCCCAAACATAATGCTTGACTTCCTTAAAGAACTTCTTTTGTTGCTGAGTTGTCCATTCCAACGACCATTTTCCCGAAACTATGTAGTTGACATAGTCAGCATACCAAGGGACATCCTGCTGTTTTATGGCAAAGAGCTGTTCATCTAGAAAAGTTTCTTTGATTGTCAGTTCTTTGCCAGCTGTTTCTCCATTCTCAAGCCTCGATAGATGATCTGCCACTTGGTTCTCTGTCCCTTTCCTGTCTCTGATCTCCACGTCAAATTCTTGCAGAAGAAGTATCCAACAGATCAATCTGGGTTTGGCAACTTTTTCGTGATCAGATATTTGATTGCTGAATAATCTGTGTAGACCACCACTTTGGGACCCAGCAGATAAGAGCAGAATTTGTCAAAACGTACACAACTGCGAGCAACTCCTTTTTAGTGGTTGTGTAGTTGAGTTGAGCTTCATTCAAAGTTCTGCTGAAGTAGTAAATGGTGTGGAAAATCTTTGCTTTACGTTGTCCTAAAACTGCACCTATAGTAAAATCACTAGCATCATACATCACTTCAAATGGAAGAGTCCAGTCTGGTGCTATAATGACGGGGGCATAAATCAGCTTCTATTTTAAGATCTCAAAAGCTTTCTGGCATTCTTTGGTGAAGTTGAAAGACACATCATTCTCTAGAAGATTTCACAGAGGTTTAGCAATCTTGGAAAAGTCTTTGATAAATCTCCTGTAAAACCCTGCATGTCCGAGAAAGCTCCGAATCCCTTTTACTGATGTCGGCGGAGGTAGTTTTTCAATTGTTTCAATCTTTGCTTTGTCTACCTTGATTCCCTTTTGTGAGATCCGATGTCCAAGAACAATGCCTTCCTGCACCATGAAGTGGCATTTCTCCCAGTTGAGTACCAGGTTTGTATCTTCGCACTTGTGTAACACATGTTCCAAATTTTGCAAGCAGTGGTCAAAAGAGTCTCCAAACATAGAGAAGTCATCCATGAATACCTCCATACTCTGTTGTAGCATGTCTAAGAAGATGACCATCATGCAATGCTGAAAAATGGCAGGGGCATTACATAATCCAAATGGCATCATGAGGAAAGCAAAAGTACCATAGGGACATGTAAATGTGGTTTTCTCCTAGTCTTCTGGGGTGATAGCAATCTGATTGTACCCTGAATATCTGTCCAGAAAGCAATAGAACTCATGTCCTGCCAGTCTATCCAACATTTGATCAATGAATGGTAGCGGAAAATGGTCATTTCTCGTGGCTTTGTTCAGCTTTCGGTAGTCCATGCATACTTTTCATCCAGTCACCGTTCTGGTTGGAATTAGCTCGTTCTTTTCATTTGTGACTATAGTGATTCCTCCTTTCTTTGGCACACACTGCATAGGACTCACCAAAGTGCTATCTGAGATGGGGTATATGATGCCAGCATCCAACCATTTGATGATTTATTTCTTCACGACCTCCTTCATGATTGGATTGAGTCTCCATTGATGCTCCACTATGGGTTTGTACTCATCATTCATCAGAATCTTGTGCATGCAAAATGATGGACTAATGCCTCGAATGTCTGCTATAGTCCAGCCAATGGCTCTCCTGTGTTCTCGTAATACTCTCAGTAACTTTTCTTCCTACTCCAATGTTAGAGAAGAAGATATATTAACAGGTAATTCAGAAGAGTTTCCAAGAAATGCATACCTGAGATGCCTCGGTAGTAACTTCAAATCCAGTTGTGGTGGTTGTTCATTCGAATGCTTGATTCGATCTTTCTTTGGCAGTTCCAGGCTTTCCACTAGTGGTGTCGATTTGAATCGGAATGGTTTGTCAAGGTAGTTGATACATTCCAGGATTTCAGCATCTAGCTCGCTGTCAGTCATGTTGGTGATGCAATCTTCAAGTTTGTCCGTGGGGGTTGTATCAGTATCCTGAATGATACTATCAACAACATCAATTCTGAAACATTATTCTTCCTTTTCATCGCTCGGGATTTTCATGGCTTTGAAAACATTGAAGGTAACTTCTTGGTCATGCACTTTCATGGTCAGTTCTCTTTTTTGCATATCAATCACATTTTTACTTGTAGCCAAGAATGGTCTCCCAAGAATGATAGGTACTTCTTTGTCTTCTTCCATATCAAGGATAATGAAATCTGCTGGGAGAATGAGTTTGTCAACTTTGACCAGCACATCTTCAACAACACCTCTTGGAAATGCGAGCGTTCGATCAGCAAGTTGCAACGAGACTGAGGTAGGCATTGCTTCTCCAATCTGCAGTTTCCTGTAAATAGAAAAAGACATCAAGTTAACACTAGCTCCTAAATCACATAAATCCTTACCGATGTAATGTTCTCCAATAGTGTATGGGACAGTGAAACTGCCAGGATCTTTCAACTTCGGGGGAAGTTTCCTCTGAATGATGGCACTGCATTCTTCCGTTAATGCTACTATCTCGTAGTCTCCTAATCTCCGTTTTTGTGAAAGAATGTCTTTCATGAATTTTACATAGCTGGGCATTTCTTCCAAAGCTTCGGCAAATGAGATGTTGATGTGCAGCTTTTTGAAAACCTCCAAGAAACGAGCAAACTGCTTGTCCAGTTTTTTTTTTTGAAGTCGTTGTGGAAAAGGTGGAGGTGGAGTGATTTGATCTTTTTCCTTTGCTTCCTTTTCCTCTGTCCGTTGCCCTGTTTCTTTTGGAATTTCTTCAATGGACGCCTTTGTTGATCTCAGTACCGCTTTTCAAAGTAATGGCTTGACATTGTTCCTTCCCTCTGTTCCTTGGATTTGGTTCTGTGTTGCTAGGAAGATTACCTTGCGGTCTGTAACTCAAAGCATTGGCCAGTTGTCCAATTTGATTCTCCAGTGCTTTGATAAAAGCTGATTGGTTCTGAAACATAACATCATACTTTTTTAACTAAGCCAGCACTTCTGCTATTCCTGGTTCATTTGCCTACTCCTAGCCTTTGTTCTGTTGCTAGAATCCAGGTGGTGGATAGTTCTGCTATTGGAATCCATGTGGTGGATTGTTCTTTTGCCCTAAATTGTTGCCCCATGAAAAATTGGGATGATTCCTCCACCCTGGGTTGTAGGTGTTGGAATATGGATTGTTCCCCTGTCTGTTGAAATTGTTGACATAATTCACCGTTTCTTCAAGTTGGTTTGGTTCTGGTGCTCCTCCATATAGTGAACTTGTGGATAAAGTGGTAATAGTCTCCATGAATTTGCATATTTGATCCAGCTTGGCGTTGACTGCTGTATTGGCTCCAACTTCATAAATTCCTTCAATTCTTTGGATCATGCTCCTTTTTGTTGGCCACAAGGAATTGTTGTTGGCCATTTCTTCGATTAGGTCTTAGGCTTGATCTTCTCCTTTTGCCATTAAAGCTCCTCCAGCAGCAGTATCGATTATGGTTCTCATCAGTCCAGAAAGTCCATTATAGAAAGTTTGGACTTGAAGCCATTTTGGAATCTCATGGTGAGGATATTTCCGGAGCAAATCTTTATACCTTTCCCAAGCTTCGTAGAGAGTTTCCGAGTCTTGTTGTACAAAGGATGTGATGTCATTCCTCAGCTTTCCAGTTCTGGCTAGTGGAAAGTACTTTGCAAGGAATTTTGTGGCTAAAGCGTTCCAAGTTGTGATGGAACCTGCTGGTAGTGAATGTAACCAAGCTTTAGCTCTGTCTTTCAAAGAGTATGGAAAAACTCACAGTCTCATTGCTTCTTCAGCTTCTCGGTTGTAATTGAATGTGCCGTAAACTTCCAGGAAGTTGCTGATGTGGGTATTAGGATCTTCAGTTGCTTTTCTCCCAAACTGTACTGACTGCATGTTTTGATGTCACACGCATTTGCTGGTAAATGAGGAAGTACAATACAGGAAATGAAGCAGTCTACCACCGAAATGGTTCTGTCTCGAATTGGTATTGGTGGTGCAACCTCCAAAGGTTCAGGTTCCATGTTGACTAAAGCTTCTTGGCCTTCACGCCTTTCCCTTCTCAACTGTCTGATGGTTCATTCAATCTCTGGGTCAAGCGGTCGGAGTTCAAAGCTTCTGGTTCATCTCATGTAGTTTCTGAGAACCTGAAACACAAGAAAACAAAAACAATAAGTAAAAAGAAATTAGATACAAGTAACGTATCTAACCCCAAAACTAATAGTGAAAGATAAATAAGTCCCCGGCAACGGCGCCAAAAAGTTAACCGGTGCGTAATCACACGCGTATAACGCAAGCACACATATCGTTCAAGTTGTATAAAAAGTATCGATCCCATGAGGACTTAATACCTAATCTATTAATTTTATGAGGTCAAATGATTACTAGTATCTAACAAGTTGATTGATTGATTTGAAATGTTGATGATTTTAAATTTAAAAACAAGTAAATAAAATTGTACGAAAGTAGGTTTAAGAGAATTCAATATTAGGAAACTATCTAGGGTTGTGAATCTTTCTAATATCTTTTAAAACATGAAATGGTTATTTCATGTTTGTGTAATAAATCAGTTTACTAACTTTCTAATATCTTTTAAAACATGAAGTGGTTATTTCATGTTTGTGTAATAAATCGGTTTACTAACCTGGAACACGAAATTATGCGGAAGCCTCTGTCGATGGTCAGACGTAAACACCCAGTTTAACCCAGTTGAACCATATGTCTATGTCAACCAAATTACCTGAATTCATTAAGTTTAAGTTCCAATTATGGCTACCCCCGCCCGACAGGTATATGTCTATCCTGTAAGGAAATATATTAAAGGGTTATCTATCCTCAAGGAAGATCGTGGGATATTAAGTCTAAGGTTGAAACCTAAAATTCCTTTGTCAAGTTTATTTTAGATTTACCAGATCAATCTTATTAGTGGCCAATTAACAAGACGCATTAACCATAAGACTTAATAAGTAAACCATTAAAATACCCAAACAATAAAATAACCCCTTATAAACCGGTGATATTAGAATTCATTACAACCATAGATAACTAACTTAGTTACGACACATAACTAGGGCTAGTAAAATAAAAGACATCAAGTAAAAGTGCTGAAAAGTAATTGTGGTAAAGTAAAGCTGAAAAGTAAATTACAATAAAAGAAAATGATAAGGTAAAAGGATATACTTTTACTACTACTAATTTAGATATCTCCCTTAATATAATATATTAACTTGTGATGATATTACCAACCAGCCATATAGGCGGTAACTTGATTAAGTCAATTTAAGTCTGACCAGCCATATAGGTGGTAAGAAAGTTTAATTACCAACCGACCAATCTGGCGGTATCCTTGCTTAGTCAGATTAAAACCAGTTTATAAATGATTACCAACCGGCCAATATAGCGGTATCCTCATTAAGTCAAATTTTAATTAGTGAATATATTATAATTAAGGGAGATTAATCTAAATAGCAATAGTAAGAGAATTACCTTTCACCCTAGCAGGGGGAAGTTACCTCCTCATGGTTGAATAGTAAAAACTGTAAAAGTAAAGAAAGTAAATTACTATTACTATTACAAAACGTAATTAAAATTAATTACAAAACTGAAATTAAAATAAACTAGATAGAAAACTCTCTATTTACATCAGAGAATTTAGAGAGGAAGGTACATCTGAAACTAAAATTTCGAGCTCTATTTATAGGCGTCAATAAGCCCTGCGGGTCGCGACGCGCACGTTTCTTCTTCCGTCGCGACGCGCTGACATGTCAAGCGCTGATTGGTCGGCTCAGATTCTTATCTGCCACGTGGCAATTGGTGATAAGTGAGTCAATAATTGAGCTGAGGTTGCACTAACGTGGCGATGACGTGGTGACACGTGGCGAAACTGATTGTCGGCACCATAGAATTACGACATGTGGCACGCTGTGATTGGCTGATGTTGAGGTGGCGGTGACATGGCATATTGACTCGGTCAACTGGTGATATGGACGATGACGTGGCTGACATGTGGAGTGACACGTGGCGATGGCGATTATTGGCACCGTCAGATGAAGACACGTGGCATGGTGCACGTTAGCAGATCGGCTGTGATGGTGACACGTGGCACGTTAGCAGCTCATGCGCATGTTAGGCGTCCCGATGCCAAAGGCTTGCGCGTCGTGATGCGAGAAATTACCATTTTGTCCTTTTTGTCATTTTTCACTGTTTTGGCCCAAAATCACCTCCAGAATGTCCTGAAACTTTATTTGTCTACAAAATAACACAAAACACATCAAAATATTCACAAAATCTCAAGAAACTATACAAAATATTAGGTTAAATGAGTGGGAAATAGTGATACATTTACCACTCATCACACATTCTATGTCAAACAAATCACATAACATCATATCGAATTCAAGCCAAAACACATCGGATCATATCAAACAATTCACATCAAATCAAGTCATTACATCATCAAAATCAAGTCAAAACTCATACATCAAAATCTTATCAGAACTCATACATCCAAGGGGTTTTAGACATATCCGATCATAATCAGCTCAGAACATATCAAATCAGATCATACTAGTTCGAATCAAATCGAGTCACCCAAAATCATTCAATTCATATCAAACCCATTTGTATCATATCAAATCACATAAGAATGAATCACATCAAACTACATCACATCAAATCACATGAAATCCATACGTCTATATTTCCAGATCATACATATCAAATTATTCTTACACACACCAAATCCAAATCACAATTCCTTATATCATATACTAGAGAGATCATGACAAATTGTAAATATATGACCTATATGGTCTATGTATGCCATAATACTTACTCGGACGATTAGATGCCCTGTAGCTGCAATCACTAACACCTAAACCTTTACTCTGATATCACTTTGTAACACTCCGCCAGAGGTAGGACCTACCAATATGAGACAGGAATAACCCATCTTCCTAAGCCTCAAAACCCAAACAGAAAACGAACATGACTCACACTAAAATTGACAACCTCAATACATAAAGGCTTTGTTCCCACAAAACATATACTATTCAAATCTTTCATTTACATATATATAACACGTGTTTTATGCGATACCATATAAAATCAAAAGGTACAAACATTCTATACACTTATATTTTCCCCAGGACACTAAAACAAGTGATTACAACTCGGGAGATATTCTCGTCTATACCAACTTGTAAAAATAGCAAATTAATGTGGTGTGAGTTATAATACTTAGTAAGTAACCATACACATCAGGAAAACAATGATAATTTCAGCTTTAGTGTGAATAAACTCATATTTGTATATAAATATACAATTATTTTGCCAAAAACCTTTAAACTGTTGGGTTCCTAGAACATGCCAAGGATATTCTAAGTCATGATTTCATGTGAATACTCAAAGAAGTTGCGGAAAAAACTAACATTGATCAGTTTCGTTGGATATGGAAAGTTCAAAACTTTTGATGAAGAAGAAGAGCTCCAAGCCTTTTCTTTATGTTCCAAACTCTAGGGAGTAGTTTCGCCATCACCTTGTATGACTCCTTGAAGTGCTAGCTCACTCGAAATTTTGAAACAAAACTTCAAGAAGAGAGGATGAAGGTCACAACTTTTTTTTTTTGTGAGAGAGAGAGAATTTTCAATTTTATGTATTTGATTTCAAAAACCTAATACCATTTACCAAATCCAATTTAGGTATATGTCTTTCAAAATGACAAAATGTGTTTTACAAGCTACCAAAAAAATCACCACCAACTTCTATCACCAAAAAGGTGATAAAGTTGACTAATGATGCATGTTGGTGGGCGCCACTTTAAATTCAAAATTCGAGTGGGCCCGCTTAACACATTTCGGGCTCGGGTTCGTTTAATTCCGAATTAACGAATTTTCCGTTTCGACATAATTAAATATATTTAATTAAAAATTATGCCTAGCAAAATTATTATAAAAGTCGCTTACGATTTAATTCTAAATTAATTCGTTCGCCCGAATTAAAATCCATTTTTAATTCCGCATTGAATCTAATTTCAATTAATATATCAAATATTATTAAATCGATTAATTCGAAATTAATCGTTCTCTCTCTTCTAATCGAATTTTATCTTAGATAAATTCTTGTCGTAATTAATCCTAGATTAATTTTCTCTCTCTCATAATTAATCACAGATTAATTTTGTTCGAGTCAAACGTCATCGGTGAATCTTTGGGAATCGACCCATGAGATCCCTGGATATGTTGGCAGTAAATGCGGTCGTCGGACTATCCGAACACGTGCGTACTTGGTACCACATTCTTACCGATTTACAAGACATGGTTGGCTTCTAGCAAAGCACCGTGCCTACCCAAATCTCCAGAAATATTCGTTTAAGGAATACATAATTTATACCAGGCGTAGTATACTAAGTATTGCGTATTACGATCTAGTATCAGATGTCACATGCTAGGTCTGGGGCTGGAATTGTGTCTGCCTCGTACGAAGCATATATTGGATCACTAGCAACTAGACTCTTTAATCGGATAATCATGACCTTGTCATATTATCCCGATAGTTGCAATATATTAGAGTACCAGTTTTGTATCCCTACATGATCATCATCTCCATATGACTGAAGTGACACTTCATTCTTGACATCACACCCAATACACTAATATTCTCAATAAACCCAGAAGAGGCGTACACAAAATCTGTTAAAGCCCTGGATGACCAAAACCAAAGCGTATTGATTGTCGCATGTATTAGCGATGCAAGTCTCAGGTTAAGACCAAGTACACCTACCCCGATTCGGATTCCCGTAGACACAAAGTCATACTACCAATGGGATTCCGAGGGGTCTATCCAGAGCGAAGCTGTTTCCGTACCATCGATAAACAGAACCTCATATTACACTTGCATGAGTATCCAATACCCAAATATATGAGAACTATGTCGTTACGCTTCCATAACGCGCACAAGTGTAATACTAGCCTATTCCGCATTATCGATGTCCAGTCTCAATAATACTACGACTTGGGATATTTAATGATTAAACCTTTCGTGGATTGATACTGTCTCATATCTCATTAATCCGGAACTAATCATAAGGACTTTTATCATTTATATATTCAAGTAATCTAATTATAAAATGATAAAATAGTAATTTCCTTTGTCAAATAGTTAATTTGTACAAAAACCACAATGTCTTTTACAAATAGTGATGCTATGGGTCATAATTGTCCAACAATCTCCCACTTGGCCTATGGCCAATCACTCAAGTATCTAACACCTGAACTATGTACATGTCGCTCAAACTTTTGCTGAGAAATAGCCTTTGTCAGCGGATCTGCAATGTTTTCATCTGATATGACCTTCTCGATCTTCACATCGCCACGATGTATGATCTCACTAATCAGATGGAAACTTTGAAGTACATGCTTGGATTGTTGATGAGATCGCGGTTCCTTAGCTTGCGCTATAGCCCCGTTATTTGTCACAGTATAAAGGAACGGGCTCAGCTGCTAACGGAACTACTCCTAATCCAATTAGGAATTTACGGATCCAAACTGCCTCTTTTGTTGCCTCAGCTGCAGCGATGTATTCTGCTTCTGTTGTTGAATTGGCAACATTTTCTTGCTTGGAAGATTTCCAACTCACTACTCCGTTGTTCAAACAAAATATGTACCCGGATTGTGACTTACAGTCGTCTTTATCGGTTTGGAAACTTGCATCGGTAAACCCAATTACCTCAAGTTCTCCATCTCCATAGACTAAGAAAGCATCCTTAGTTCATCTAAGATACTTAAGGATGTTCTTAACGACAACCCAGTGACCATCACTTGGATCGACCTGATAGCTACTACACATGCTCAAAACATATGAGACATCAGGTCACGTACATATCATGACATACATTATCGATCCGACTACAGAAGCGAACGGGATCCGACTCATGTTGTCTCTCTCATCTTGAGTTTTAGGACACATGTCCTTAGATAGAGAGACATCATGTGACACTGGCAATAGTCCCCTCTTAGATTGATCCATGTTGAATCTCTTCAACACTTTGTCAATGTATGTGCTATGGGAGAGTCCAAGCAGCTTTCTAGATCTATCCTGGTAGATCTTTATTCCCATAATAAAGGCTGCTTCTCCCAGATCTTTCATGGAGAATTTTAATGAAAGCCAAGCTTTCACCAATTGTAGCATGGGAATGTTATTGCCAATAAGTAGTACATCATCTACATAAAGGACAATGAATGTCAGTGCGCTCCCACTGACCTTCTTATATACACAAGGATCATCCTCGTTTTGAACGAAATCATATTCTTTTATGATCTCATCAAAATGTTGGTTCCAAGAACGCGAAGCTTGCTTCAATCCATAAATGGATCGATTTAACTTGCAAACCTTGTTTGCATGTTTTGGTACGACAAAACCGTCAGGCTGTTGCATATAAACATCCTTCAAAAGATTTCCGTTAAGGAAAGCGGTTTTGACGTCCATCTGCCATATTTCATAATCGTAATATGCAACAATAGCAAGCATTATTCGAATGGATTTAATCATGGCAACATGTGAAAAAGTTTCGTCGTAATTGACACCATGTTGTTGACGATACCCTTTCGCTACAAGCCTA
This sequence comes from Zanthoxylum bungeanum, assembly GCA_019454045.1. NCBI lineage: Eukaryota > Viridiplantae > Streptophyta > Magnoliopsida > Sapindales > Rutaceae > Zanthoxylum > Zanthoxylum bungeanum. The sequence continues at coordinate 17,241 of SKCR01045126.1, forward strand.
GCTTTGTACGTTTGAATGTTGCCATCCATGTCAGTCTTCTTCTTGAAGACCCATTTACAACCAGTGTCCAAACTTGGTTGGTATACATGGAATCTATTTCGGACTTCATGGCTTCTTGCCATAAATCAGAGTCAATATCTTATATCGCTTCCTCATACGTAGCCGGCTCAATATCCTCAATAAGATTAATATCTATGTGAGGTGAGATCAGAAACCCATACCTCTCAGGTTGTTTTCTGACTCTCTCCGATCTACGCGGTTCTTGTGTATTAGAAGATTATGGTACAGTCTCATCCCTGATGAACTGTCCGTGTTTCGTTTGGGAGTCAATGCCAAGAACAGTATCACTCTGATTTTCATCGAGTTCTACTTTCCTCCCACTTACCACTGCATTTAGGAATTCTTTTTCGAGGAAAACAGCATGTAGAGCTACAAATACCTTGTTCTCTTGTGGGTTGTAGAAGTAATATCCTTTGGTTTCCCTAGGATAACCTACAAATAGGCACTTATCCGATTTGGGTTCTAGTTTAGTACCATCCAAACGTTTAACGTATGCCCAACATGCCCAAATCTTCAGGAATAAGAAACCTGGTTTCTTTCCTGTCCATATTTCATTTGGAGTCTGTTGAACATACTTTGACGGAACCTTATTCAAAATAAGTATTGCACTGTTCAATGCATATCCCCAGAAGGAAATTGGTAGCTCAGTGCGACTCATCATAGACCTTTCCATGTCCAACAAAGTTCGGTTTCTTCGTTCGGACACACCATTTAATTGAGGTGTTCCGGGAGGAGTCCACTGTGAAAGAATTCCATACTCTTTCAGGTAATCAAGAAACTCATTGCTCAAGTATTCTCCACCATGGTCCAACCGCAATGTTTTAATACTTTTGCCAGTTTGTTTTTCTACTTCGTGTCGAAACTCTTTGAATTTCTCAAAGGTTTCTGACTTGTGTCTCATAAGATACACATAATCATTATGTGATGCATCATCCATAAATGTTACGAAGTATTCATATCCACCTCTAGCCTGGCTAGAAATGGGCCGACAAACGTCACTATGAACAAGAGCTAACAGTTCGGTGGCACGTGCACCTCTTCGCTAAAAGGTGTTTTAGGCATTTTGCCTAATAAACAAGATTCGCAGATGTCATATGAATTTGGATCAAATCCGTCCAAGTACCCACTCTTCGAAAGTGTGGATATTTGAGTCTTGTTAATGTGGCCCAGACGACAATACCACATATAAGTCTCATCTTTGTTACTTAATTTAAGTCTTTTGTTTGTCATGTTATATGTTTGAGATTGATTTATATTCAAAATATAAAGACCATTATTAACATCAGCACTGCATATCTCAAAATCATTTTTATAAACAAAACACCATGTGTTTCTGAATATAAAAGTATATCCACATTGGGTTAAACAAGATACATATATAATGTTTCTAGTCAAACTAGGTAAATAATAGCAGTTTGATAAATTAAGTACATGCCCCGAGCGTAGTTCTAAAATGTAGGTCCCAACAGCCATCGGTGAATCTTTGGGAAGCGACCCATGAGATCCCTGGATATATTAACAGTAAATCCGTTCGTCGGACTATCTGAACACATGCGTACCTGGTACCACATTCTTACCGATTTACAAGACATGGTTGGCTTTTAGCAAAGCACCGTGCCTACACAATTCTCCAGAAATATTCTTTTAAGGAATACATAATCTATACCAGACGTAGTATACTAAGTATTGCGTATTACGATCCAGTATCAGATGTCACATGCTAGGCCTGGGGCTGGAATTGTGTCTACCCCGTACGAAGCATATATCAGATCACTAGCAACTACTCTCTTTAATCGGATAATCATGACCTTGTCATATTATCCCGATAGTTTCAACATATTAGAGTACCAGTTCTGTATCCATACGTGATCATCATCTCAATATGACTGAAGTAACACTTCTTTCTTGACATCACACCCAATAAACTATGATTCTCAATAAACCCAGAAGAGGCATACACAGAACCTGTTAAAGCCCGGACAACCAAAACCAAAGCGTATTGATTGTTGCAAGTATTAGTGATGCAAGTCTCAGGTTAAGACCAAATACACCTACCCTGATTAGGATTCCCATAGACAAATAGTCATACTACCAATAAGATTCTGAGGGGTCTATCCAGAGCGAAGCTGTTTCCGTACCATCGGTAAACAGAACCTCCTATTACACTTGCATGAGTATCCAATACCCAAATATATGAGAACTATGTCGTTACGCTTCCATAACGCGCACAAGTGTAATACTAGCCTATTCCGTATTATCGATGTCCAGTCTCGATAATACTACGACTAAGGATAGTTAATGATTAAACCTTTCGTGGATTGATACTGTCTCATATCTTATTAATCTGGAACTAATCATAAGGACTTTTATCATTTATATATTCAAGTAATCTAATTACAAAATGATAAAATAGCAATTTCCTTTGTCACATAGTTAATTTGTACAAAAACCACAATATCTTTTACAAATAGTGATGCTATGGGTCATAATTGTCCAACATAAACTACAAGATTTCTTTAACTATCTTAAACATAATGTCTTAAAAATACACTTTTAATTCGATCTCAGAAACTGAGTTCATAAACCTTCTTTATTACAAGACCAAAACTTAAATAAACTATAATTTCTCAAAGCTTTTGAAATATCATCAAATCGAAACATTTTTAGATTTTCTTCAAAACAAATATAGCATTAAGCTCTTTATACGAAATACCTTCCGAACGTTTGACATCCAAGTCATAGATATATTTTTAGAAATATACATGATGCGAATCAGAATCCTTATACTCGAACTTCTTCGAAACACTTTAAATTCTAGTTAAATACACACCTATACAAATATACACACAGACACGTTTATAACATATCTTCCACATACTTTCAGATCTTCTTCCCATTAAACACTCTAATATTCTTTAGGCAAACAGATCACACACACGTCCACACAGATATCCCATAGTCATACTTATCCACACAATTCAGAACATATTACACGCAAGCAATCTCTACACTCTCAAACATCACTCACTATCAGAAACAGAGCATAATACAAATTCCTTACAGATAAACATTATTAGAAATGAAAATTACATTACGAGGTTCACAAAGTTTACTTCATCCACAATCAGAAATGGGAATCCGAATACACATACAATAAACCAATCTCACTCATTAATAGGCACAGAAAGCAGAATGCAAACTCCTTACAGATAAACATTTTCATTAACAATATCATAAATCATACTACAAATTCCATATGGTAATTTCAAACACCATCAGAAATCAAAACACAACAATCATCTCTTAAAAACCTAGCTTATTCAAAAATTGATCTTTCTGAATAACATAAGTTTTTGAAATCTAGAATCATGAAAAATAATCAGGTGTCCATTACCCGAGTTACACGTAAGAATCGGGCAATGTTCGAACAGCACCATATCACCAGAGGGTAACGGGTTAGCCATTTCAGATGGTTAAGACCCCAGAACATGTGCCATAGAAGGTTAAAATCCATAAAATAAAACCATCATATAAGCACCGTGGTGAAAAGAATATCGTATATCATCCAATTAAAACATATAAATCACATTATCTGAATTCTTTTCCCATAAACTTTCAGAAATCCATAAACTAAAAGTAACATCGGATACATAATTTGGAAATATCAAAAAAACACATTAATCAGAAGTATATTAAATCAAAATATCCAAATTATCCAAATGTGGATCAAAATATCATAAATAACAAAAAAATGATTATTCGCAATATATCGAAAACTAATATCTATGATCGAAAATAAATTTCAGATTCATTGTTTCATAAAACCATATGAGGCGTCCAGAGACTACTCACTAGACGAAAGAAATCCATGCATCCAATGTCCGAATCATGCACACTGACCGGATATTGTCCTAAATATGACCATATCAATAGAGGGTAAAAAAATGATCGTAGTTAGATTGCCAGAGTCCCATAGTATATAAAATTCAAATTGTAGCAAAAATCTTTTTGTATCAACAGTAGAGTAAAAATCATTTTCATTTGTTTGCAAAACTTTTCGAAACGGGCATGTAAATCACTAATCCAAAAAAGTAAACAATTCAAGAGCATCCACACACAGATTAGGCTCATCACATAACACGCATCACATTCGTCATTCATTACCAAGAACTCACAATCTGAAAACATATGTTACAATCATAACTGAAAACGTAAACAGAAATACACAAACCAGAACATCATATGAGGAAACACACATAAGCTGACACATGTGTACTAGCATATACATACAAGCTCATACAAAATCCATTATCTATTTTCGAATCGGCATGGGATGAACTCCGCCCGAATAGAATCCTAACCAGTATTTCTAGGATTGAAAACTTATAGTTCAGTTACAACACATAACATGTCTTTGATACATCATATTTTAACAAGGGACTCACACTTCGAGATACACTATTATCATTTTACACATCAATAACATAACTCTAACTTACTATTCATGTATATACTCGCATAACATAAGATTTTACGTATACTTTTACCAAACCACCCAAACATATGGCTATAACTATCCCAAACCCGTGGTGGTTCTAACTTGTTCTGTACTTATTTCATGCTAGAAAACACTAAACCCTTTGTTGCTCCAACTCTTAGATCTTATAACTTTTCAAAATCTTCAAATCCTAGGGTTTCAACACTTCACACATACCATAGGTTTCAACTAATTTAATGCTCAATTCATGACAATACATACTTAATTAAAGTTACTTAACTCGCTAATCATCCAAATCATGCAAAACAAACTTAGATCAAAGAATGAGATTCACCCAAACCCAAAACAAGAGCTAAAGATGGGCTCAGAAGGCTTATATGAGCTTCTTAGAGCTTGAAATGTGGGAGAATATTTAAGATCCATGCTTGATTCGAAGATAAAATGTAAGGTTTTTAAGAGAGAAAATATCGTGAGGGAGAGAGATGAGAGAAAAATGAAGAAAAAAAATCTAAATAGGCCTTTATATAGTGAGCTGAAATCCAAAACTTTCTGCCTAAAAGTCATTATCGAGTTCGAAAGCCCTTCGAACTCAACTCGAACGTGAGCATTCTGGAAGCTTGCGTTCGAACTACCTGTCGAACGTGACTTAAACGAGAACTCCGTGTAGAGTTTCATTCGAACATATAGAAGAACATTCCACAAACGCAAGTGCTGGTTTGCGTTCGAATGCCCACAAGAACGTAGCACAAATGCAAACATGCCGAAACTGTAATTCTAAGACAAAATGAGACCTAATTGCTCATGAACTCAGACAGTAGTCTCAGTCAACATGTATATATACTACGCGGGCAATACGCATTACATACATAACTTACATGACCATGATAAACTTACTGATCATGTTGAAAATGCCAAACACTTGGGGTGTTACATGTTAAGGTTCGTGCTCAGAGTGCCAATCCGGATCGTATTTATGTCCGATTCATAAATACGAGCAGTTCTATTTTCCATAATATTACTAATTTAATGGTATCACCCTGTCTTTTATACACTAATTCGATCTAATTACGATTAGATATCTGATTACAATTAGATCGAAACTGAATCTGGTTCAGTGATATATGTATATTAGACAAAGACCCTAGGATTTATAATATAGTGCGTAGTCACAACGTAGTATGTAATTGACATTGAGAAGTGCACTATAAGATGTACATCCTTAAATAATGTTCATGGTCAAGATTTACTAACATGGGTTGGTTAGTAAAATCCATTGAGACCAGTACATATCATATATCGTGACTTGGTCCGATGGTTTATCCCAGTGAACCATGAGTCTCGGGAGACTCGTATAGACATGTAGGTGTTTATTTGATAAGACACTGAACGACTCACAGAAGATTTCCTAATAGATGGTACACCAAAGTCAATAGGAATCTTCTCGTGTTGAGCGAGCATAGTGGTCATTCGACTTGAGATACCACAGTGGGATATATGAGTTATCCTCCACACTTTGATGGCAGTCACGTCAATGATCTATTCATGATCAAACCTCCTCTTGTTTGTTGGGTGTGGACTGATGCTCATGATATCCAGTGCGTATCAAGATAGGATCTGTCAGTCCTCTGTACAGGGCATAAGCATCCACACGTGTTTATGATCTAGTAAATCCATGGCCGTGGTATAACTTTGGAAATCAGTTTCTAGTGTTATTTAGAGATCGTAAATTGAAAGTTGATTGTATTATACCGAACGAATTTGACATTTTCATCTATATCCCAGGTATAATACGGATAGCCTGTGACAGAGGGACTATACTTATGCAATGACCTCAGCTTGTATAGTTTAGCGAGATTATCCGTGGTCGTCATAATCCATGAGTGGGTGGATGATGGACACGAAATTAGATTTCGTGACGGATAAACCTTAACTTAGAGAGTCCCACAATATGAAGTGTACTCGTTGAGTACTTGGGCAACTCGATATGAATAATACGGATTATTCATAATATTTCACCGGATTAAATGAGTTAATTTGGACCGTTTAATCGGTTAAACTATAACACATGCATTGAGGCATTTTTGGCCAATCGTAATTACTGTGTATTTATATTTATTACATAATACGATTAGATACACATTAATTATTCGTCAAATTAGATTTTGACACATGCCATAAATATATGTATTGTTATTTATTGTAAATAATAATACATATATAATAATAATTACATTAATTAATTATTTGGATATTTAATTGTTAAATATATGAATTATTAATTAACAAACTTTTTCCATAAATGTTATGGAATTTGTCCAATTATTATTGGTCAACATGGCATGAATTAAATTAGACTTTATGTGTTCAATTTTGATTGGATATCATAAAGTTTAATTCATTTAATTTGATTTTAATGAAAATTACCAAAATACCCCTCCTTTATGGTTAAAGTCGGTCATGAGGGTATAAAAGAAAAATTGTTTTTTTTTCATCATTTCATCCATCACCATGACCGACCAAGCTCTCCAAAAATGGGTTCCAACTTTGCTTGAAGAATCCATAAATAATCAAAGGAAAATTCAAAGAAAAAGACTAAGAAATTGGAGGATTAATGGTAATCTACCATAACCCTAAGCTTGAAAATTTAGTTTCTTATTTCTTGAGTTGTTAGAAGGGTTCTAGGGTTCCTTTGATTCATAATTTTTTGGGCTTTTGTTTGTGGATGATGGAGATGGAAGTGAAATGCATGTGTGAGGTAGTTTTGGATGTAATTAGTGTAATTAGTGTCCAATTTGATCAATTATTGATGAGTTTCTATTATAGAGTGTTATGACCACTCTTGTGGCACCTAGAATTATTCTTGGGTTGTTCATATTTGGTGACTTTGGTTGGTGTCTTGATTAATTTGATTAATCTTGAAAATTTGGATTTAAAGCATGAAAATTGGCAATTTTCAGTTTCCTGATCAGATCTATTAAAACTAGAATTTTTATGATGAATTTGATGTCATATTAATGTAATGGATGTGTTTTTGGAGTTGGAAAAATTTCCGTAAATTATATCCGAGTTGAAATAAGCAAAAATAGCCAAAAACGGCGTTACCGGGTGACTTTTGAGTTAACCGGGTGACGGCTGCCCAAACAGTGAATCCGTCACTATTCGGGCAGTCCATGAACTGCCCTAACACTATTGGGGATGACCTGGGCAGTCCCCATAAGTGTCGGGTGGTCGGTTCGGTCAAAAATATATTTTGCGTCATTTTGCGGAAAAACGGTTTTCGTAAAAGTTTCGCGATATTTCAACCATATTTATGTTTATATTTGATATTGAATAAATAGGTTTAGGTGAAATATGAATAAATTATTCACATTAGATATTGAATAATTTATTTTTTGTAATTTGAAAAAGTTTTAAATTACGATTTCGCCCAAACCGCGCTTCCGCTGGATCCATCGCCCGAAACCCCAACAAATATTGGTATCAGAGTGGGTCTGTTGTTTCATACATTACATTTTTCATGCTTGATATTTGATATTTAATCCAATTTTAATGTTCGCACATGCTTGGAATCTATATATGTTTCTTTACTTTTCGGTTCTACACTAACGGAAATGTAACTAAAATTTAATAGTTAAATTGTGTTATGTTTTCTAAGGTAGAATTGAATTATTTAGAAAATGATTTAGATTAAAATTCTTCATTTGATGTAGATTATATCTTCCATAGGAAAATCCCCGCTTTCAAATATCGCTGTAAAGTAACGTGTATTAGATACATGTTTCTTGGTCCGTCTTGTCAGTACGGTTTATGGGTATTTTTCTATAACTGCATCCGAGATCATGCCAAAGCTGTGGGGGTGTAGGTAATAGGATTATTATTCATACCGGTTGTATATTGATACTAGACAAATTCAATTGAAAGTGGAAATCTTGAACGTGCCAAAGCTGTCAGGACTACATCGGTAGCTTGAGTATGTGATTGGCAAGTGAAGCCTTGATACGCCTCCTTATGAACGTGCCAAAGCTTCATCATAACGATAAACGATCAGGACCAAAACCAGGAGTCACTGGTGAGTGATTGACAAAGAGTTATCTACCTAATGAATATACGTAGGCGAGATCGTGCCAAAGCTGCGAGTCGAAATATATTCATGGGATCCTACTTTCACTATGGAATTCGATTTAATTATTGAATTCCCGTTGTCCGTTGGGGATTACTGTATTACGTAAAGTAGTGAGAGACACTGCTGGGTTTAAAATCCATAACTTAAGCAATGTGTAATATTTTGGAAAATTCTGCTTTGTTTTCTTTTTATTCTATATTGCTTATAGAATTATACTTCTAATCCACTGCATAGTATATTATTTGAATATATTTTCTGTCTTTAATTATGGTTGTGTAATTCTAGAATAGGTTCTAGAAAGACAGTAGACTTAGATATTGTTAGATTAGTTGAAACCATCGGGATCTGTTATTCCGATTTTCTTGAAAATCAAGATGGTTTGTGACTTAGTTTCTAAGTCGCAATTAGGTAATCTAAAAAGATATCTGTTTAGGATATAGTTATCTAGTTAGAATAGTTTCTTATGCAGTAAGAATTGACTTGAATTAGTTCATGTCTTGAGATTCTTGACTGGTATTAAGAAAACCCCTATAGTATTTGATTATCTTTTAATGACGTTTCTTCGCTTTTAGTGACTTTTAGAAGTCATGTGTCTGACACAGTTTGCTAATCGATTATTTACAATTGTTGTGAATAATTGAACGCAAATTATAAAGCTTAAGTAAGGAGATGCGTATAGTTGTGTATAGAGAATTTTGATTCTCACAATACGAAAATTATAGGTACTGGATACCGGATCTCCCGTCTAGTTATTAAAAAATATTTTTAATAACTATTTTGATATTTGATATCAGAGCTTGTGACTATTGGATAGTTACTTGTTCTGTAAAAACAGTTGTTACATATTTTAAGATGACTTGTAGTGTCATTAATGAAAGATAAGCATTAAGAAAAAAATATTCGGTAGAATAAATAACTTAGAACTGTGTTTTATGAGATTTTATCATAAAAGCATTAGATGTTTGTTCCGTATGGTAAAGGATGGTCTGATACGAGATCACACTATATATCCTTATCCATTTAATGAATATTGTATTCAGGATGTGATTGAATCTCATTTAACCAATGATCTTCATTAGACCACAGATTTATTAAGCTAATACATTGGATGTATGTAGTTTAATGAATTAGAAATTGCCTTGGATAGTTTTCTTACTTCGTAACTTTGTTAATGATTTTTCATGACTTAGTTACGTCTTTCTAATAGAATACATGTTGAACGTCTTGAATGGTTCGAGAACTTTCTATATATATCTGATGAAACGCGAATAGAATATTTTGAATAGTTCAAAGATATTCTATCTGTAGTATGGAAACTATATCTTTAGAAATTCATTGCGCGTCTTTGAATTGTTCGAAGATGTTTGATATGATCAAACGCATGAATTTAAGGCAATTAGTTCTAAAGTTATTTAATGAATATGATTCTTACTCAATATTAAACTTCCGCGATTCCATTTTGATGGAATTGGTCAGTGGGAGTTATCGAATCTTATATGATTTAATTCGTTGATATTGAGTGTTACCGAATTAGTTTTCAATACTCTTTGGGTTATGCTCCAGTAACACTATTCATATTTTTAATTTATGTTCTATTAGTTTCTAGAAATACATATATGATATGTATAGTAGAAAATTTGAATCTTAAAAAGTTTGAGATTTGAGACTTTCTTTTGTATAATGGTTATATAATTGAAAGTACTTGTGCCTCGGAGGTACGAGTGAAAGGTTTATCATTTATTGTATTTAATGAAATATTGTATTCTATTTGATCAAATATCTTTTCTGCGATCCCGAGTAATAAAATTATTTTGTTACTTGGTGGTTAACATTTGATGTTGACAATTTCAGAAAAGATTTGACTTAGTGAAGTCAAATGTGAGAATGATAAACTGTAATGGAACTACGTAATTAATAAGATGAAAAGACCCTTAGACAACTTCCGTATAAGTTCAATAAGATGTCAAAATCATTTACAAAGTATTTGATACTTAATGATTCTGATGTTTTCTTATCGAAGAAAATTATCCTATAACTTATAGTGGGAGCGATATTTGATATCGATTTCGGAAATTACCATTGAACTATAGATCTAAGATTGTTCATGGCTTACGACGATCAAGTTTTGAACTTGATTGGGCTTTAATTATGAATTCTTCATAAGATGTTCAAATTATTTGCGCATCAAAAGTAAAGTGAGCTTGATAAAGGTTTGACCATTATAGTATGATAGTGAGAAAGGTTATACTCAGTAGTCTATTGTAGATTTTGAGAAAACATGTCTGTAGGCACTGCATTTTTGCATATAAGTCCCTATGATGAGTCTAATTTAGAGGCACTACATTTTATGTCACGGAAGTCGCGGGAAACGGACGTCGGAAGGGGAAATTCAGAATAAGTATGTCATCAGATTCATTTCACAAGTTCACTGTTTTCGTTCGTGCTGCGTTTGTGACCATGTTCGAACGTCAAGCAGATTGCGGGCATTCATGTAGCGTTCGAATCGGCGTTCGAACGGTGTCGGTATTTCTGGTTTTGCTGCTAGCCTCACATCCAGGCCCAATTAGCCCACCAAAGCCCATAAAACACATCCAAATTTAATAAATGCATATTTAACACATGGGAATTAAATAAAATCTAAAAATCATATACCAAATTAAAATAAAATCATGCCTAATTAAAATCAATCAAATCTACCACCTTCCTAATCTAGCCAAGACATGTCCCCCAATCAAATATTAGACTTTCCTTGCAAGACACTAATTGATTCATTCATTTTCTAACAAGGAGAAGCCCTAGCTTTTGTCAATAAAAGAAACTAAAACCACCCTCACCCCCTAGCTCATTCACACAAAAAAACTCCTAGCATTCACACATAACAAAAGCAATAAGTAATAAAGAATTCTCTCCTCCTCCCTCACTCACTCTCAATAACCAAAAATCACAAGCCAAAGAACCCCCATTTCCGTGACCAAAACACATTCCAAACAGCCCCTTTACCTCATAGAAACAGCCCTCAAACCACACCATAACACCACCAAAAATCACACCCAAACAGCAGCCCAAATCACACCTAAACAACAGCCCAAATACACCAGGAACAGTAGCCTAAATACAGCAAACACAGTGACCGAAAAATTAGCAGTAAGACAGCAGCAAAACAACAGCGAAATGGAGCGAAAACGGTAGCTTGAGCAGCGAAACAGCGAGAGAAAATGGTTAACTAGTGAACCGGAGGAGTTGCAGAGCATCCACCCTTCCGACGACCGTGTACGGTACTTCCGAGAGTCGACATAAAAGGTTTGACCTGAGGGTACTTTTCGTATTTATTTTTTTTATTCATCTTTTAATCGTTTTAGTTATTTATTTCGTATGAGAGTCGTTCATGGATGTATGTTGTGGCTTTGAATAAAATAGAAAATGTGTCGCCTCTTGTGGTATATAGGATGGAAACCCAGACATAAATTCCGTAGCTGAATCCGAATGGACGGTAGTGCGGTCTGAACTTGGGATACAACTCCACGTACCACTTGAGCAAACGACGCATATTTTTTTTTTATGTTGTTTTGATTCGTTTATTATCCGTTATTAAATTCTGCATGTTATTTGTTTTTGTAATGATGAGATAAAGCGCATGGGCTTAGTAAGTGGGATTAAAGGTCCTCCGTTTCGAGGGGTTAAAATCCTTTACCACGATGCTTCACCACGCCGGATGACGTATATTCGGTTGAATGTAAGATGTGTTCAATCGGGTATACAAAGTCCGATATCATTGTCTTTATTTTTATATGCATTATTTCATTAGCGCATGGGCTTAGTAAGTTGGATTAAAGGTCCTCCATTTCGAGGGGTTAAAATACTTTACCACGATGCTTCGCCGCGCCGGATGACGTATATTCGGTTGAACGTAAGATGTGTTCAATCGGGTATATAAAGTCCGATATTGTTGTCTTTATTTTTATGGGCATTATGTTATTAGCCCATGGGCTTAGTAAGTTGGATTAAAGGTCCTCTATGTCGAGGGGTTAAAATCTTTTACCACGATGCTTTGCCGCGCCTTATATCCTGTTATTATTTATTAGGTGTCATCTATTCACCCGTTCACATATGTGTCATGTTGTTTACTATTTTTTTGAGGTCACTGCTGTAACCCTGTTCGAACGCGTTTTAAAACGCCGTACAAACGCATGTTTTTTGTCTCAGCTCATTCGAACGCGTTTACGAACACTATACGAACGCGAACCTTCTGTTTGCCGTTCGAACACGTTTACTAACGCTACTCAAACAAGCACATATTTCCTTTGTTTTATCATGCATCAGGTCTAGTTGCGTTCGAACGCGTTCTCAAATCCTATACGAATGCGAACATTATGTTTACCATTCGAATGCGTTTACGAACGCTACTCGAACGCGAATGTATTTTGTTTCATCAGGACCTGTCCCGTTCGAACGCGTTCTCAAATGCTATACGAACGCGAACCTTCTGTTTACCGTTCGAACGCGTTTTCAAACGCTACACGAACATACATACACTGAACTGAGTCATTTTCATCACATGTCATGCATAATTGTTTCTTAGGTGATTTCTCTTGTATCATGTAATCAATCATACTATTTGTATCCCTGCATTTATCTATTTGATGTGTTCATGAGATGGTATTTAAGCATGATTAGGCCGTTAGTATGTTACTTGGTTCTTAAGCATGATTTAGCCTATTTGGTTGTTCATTTTCAAGCATGATTAGTCATTTATTTTGCGTTTGGAATTTGCATTATGTCTAGGTTGTTCTTTGTTTTCCGTATTATATGATCGAAGTATGTTCATGAGATTGCCGTGTGCTATTGCATGTTCGCCGTTATTCTAATTTGCTTTCATGCGTGATTATTATTATCCACTGGCATGCCTATGATCGAATGTAATGTGCTTATGACATTGCATTCTAGCCATATTTATCTTTATGTATGCAAATTGAGACATAAGTTATATGCAAACTTAGATATGAGCCTTGTACTTATGATGATTACTTTCATGCATGTGAACCTAAAAGTAGAATACTCTTGGAAATATGTTGCTTAGGCTTGGTTAAATTATTGCACAAATTATTTTATTACAAGTGGCATAAGTAAGGGACCATTCCGAATCGAACGGTTTGAGGTCTCCCCTTGCGAGGGGTGAGTACGGCCTTAAATCTTTGTCCCGGTTCACATCGGGTGGCGACTCCATTATTCTCCGGTTTAGTCCCCTGCGGGCTACTCCGTACTCCCAACCGGGCCGCGAGCCCGGAACAGCATGCGTCACCCAGTTTCTATGTTCCCACAGTCTGGCGACTCCACTGGGGCTAGAGAATCGGCCCCGAAATAATGTCTTGTAATATTATGATTTGTGCTTTAATTAACCGTGTCTACTGTGGGTTAAAAGGGGTTTAATCAAAGGCACTTTTTTTAAGGCTGGGTAATGGTTTGGTGTCTTCCTTCATTCACTACCTTTCTATAAGGAAAAGCTGTGAAGGCACCTAGATAATCATTTACTTGTAGCCTATTATGATGGACTAATTTGAAGGACTCGTTGTTTATTCCTGTCACCAAACGATAAGAGCCTAAGAGGCTTGGGTTTTTAAGAGAGTTCGCTCCGCCCTCCATCTGGGGAATCTACAACGGGAAACCCATTTGACAGTCAGTCAGACACCATAACTCGTTGGCACGTACTGTAAGGTATAAAAAAGTTGCGCTCACTTGGTCGCTCGAACCCTTGAGTGGGGAGACCTAGTTGTGGGCAATCATTCGCCAGCGAGAGTCTTTGTCTACACTCCTGCAAACCCACACGTAGACCGGAGTTGTATGGCCTATAGTAAATATTTCCTTGTGTTTGTGGACCATCCTCATTTGGATGCAGTTGGACTTCTTGTCAGAAATGCGAACTTGTTGGGCCATTTGAACTAGGACAAGTTCGTATCCTATGACAATTGGGCCAAAAGCTTCTGAAATATTGATGAGCCACTCTGTAGAAATTATTTCCGTATGCTTGTGTTTGGGAACATTGTCGCGTGGATCCATTCAGACATTTTGTCATGAGGTATGGGCTTGTTGGGCCATTTAAATTGGGACAAGAACGTATCTTATGATGATTGGGCCAAAAGCTTCTAAAATGCCAATGGGCCATTATATGTTTGTGTTTAGGAGCATTATCATTTGGATACAGTTGGACTTCTTGCCATGAGATGTGAACTTGTTGGGCCATTTAAACTGGGACGAGTTCACTCCTATGACAGTTAGCCCAAAAGCTTCTATAATGATGATGGGCCGATTTGTGTGAAAATTTTAATGAATTGATATATTCCTTGTATCGCATGCATCTCATTCATCTCATGCATACATATATCCTGTTAACACCCTCTATGTCTATAAAAGACATCTTAGATTCCTGTTGGGTTAGGAAAGAGGGAAGACTCACTAAAAGACCGGTAAAAGATATGAGTACATCCGATAACGAGGTATCCCGGATAGATCAGTTGGAAAACGTTCTCGCCAAAATTACTGAACAGTTGCAAGCCTTGACTACTGTTGTGGCTGGTATGGCTATACCCCGTGCTGGGGGAAATTCTGAGAATGTGAGGCGTGAGGAGCCTCCGAGTGGGTTGGGGGATGATATCCCCACTTTTGATGACGACATGGCAGAGTATGTAACAGGCAGAGTGATTGGGTCTCAGGCAGAATTTCAGAAGCTTCGGGATCAGGTTGAAACAGTTACCCATGAAATGAGGGGTAAACATGAAGAGTTGTTAGATTATAAGGCATTGACCTTCGAAGAATAGTTTCCAGCACAGTTCAAGATGCCGGATATGGCTAAGTTCAACGGGAATGGGGATCTGAGGGTCCATCTCCGTCAGTATGTTTCAGTTATGAGTTCAGTGGGTTTATCCAAGCGTCAAGTGTAGAAAATGTTTGGGATGTCGCTTGAGGGAGCGCCGGTAGTTTGGTATCACAGCCTTGAGAAGAAGAATAAGGAAGATTGGAAAGAACTGGCTGATGCTTTTCTGAAGCAATATGTTATAGATCTGGAAATTGATTTGTCACTCCATGATTTGGAGAACACTAAGCAGAAGCCGGAGGAAAGCTTCAAGGAGTATGTGGATCGCTGGAGGAGCCAGCTTCTGAAAATGCAGACTCGGCCCTCTGATAAAGACCAATTTAAAATGATCATCAAGGGCACCAAGCCCTCGATTTATGGCAAGCTGAGGAGGATGACCTCCATGATTGCTGATTTTCGATAGTTGAGAGAAACTGTCATGGATATTGAAGAAGAAGAGGCAGAGAACATGAAGTTTTATGGCCTAAGTATGAGGCCTATTGGGGGAACATCAGGTACCAAACCTGGTTCTGCGGAGATTGCTGCCATCCGGAATCGGAGATTCTCCAACTTAGGGAGACCATTGTCTAAAGTGTTGGAGAAATTAAAAAAACAAGGACTTCTGAAACCCCTGGAGACCAAACCATTTCCCAACCCTCCACCACCACATCTCAATCTGAGCCAATACTGTCACTTCAACCAACAGAAAGGCCACGACACTGATAATTGTGCCCGCCTCCGCCATGAAATCCAGGACCTTATAGAGTCCAAAAAGATCCCCGACCCTGAAACATAACGCCCCAACACACACCAAAATCCCCTACCAAATTACCACTTTGTTCCCCCACCGACCTATATGATAAACTCCGGCCTACCCGAAAGCCTTATCCTCAAATCCTTTGACCACCAAGCCTATTGCCTTGGAATTTGGGATAGTAACAGTGAAGATGAGATAGAACGGGGGCAGAATTTCTGGGAAGACTTCTCCAGTAGTGATGAAGAAGAAGTGAGGGGGATGACACGCAGTGGGCGTTTCTACAATAATATGACTGAGAAGGGTAAACGAGTGTTATCAGAGGGTAGAGAAGTGGCTGAGAATACAGAAAATGCCGAGGGAGATGTAGTGCTGCAACAGTTGAGGAAAACCCGAGCACAAGTGAGTATCTGGGATTTGTTGTGTGCATCTCAGGAGCACAGGCGGGCCATGGTTGATGCCTTAAACAAGATAGTGGTGACAGAGGATGACAACCCCGCAATGTTTGTTGGGTCAGTGCAAAAGGGGGGTTTGCAGGCAATCACTTTTTCTGAGGAAGAACTCCCAGCTGAGGGGAGAAATCACAATAGACCTTTGTTTATCAGAGTTGAAGTGAGGGGTAAAAGGACCTATTGTGTGATGGTGGATGACGGCTCATCCATTAATATGTGCCTGTCGAAGATTTTGGCCAAGCTGGGTATAAAAACAACAGATCTGGATCCCTCTAGTATGATTATCAAGGCTTATGATGACAGTAAGCGAGGAGTTGAGGGTAAATTTGTAACAGCGGTCAAGGTTGGTCCTATTGAGGACGAAGTTGAGTTCACAGTGCTGGATATCCCAACCACTTTTGCCTTGTTGTTGGGAAGGCCTTGGTTTCATAAGCTTGGGGGTGTGCCCTCCACTCTACATCAGATGATTAAGTTCCCATATGGGGGAGAGATTGTCACCATCCGAGCTGAGGTAGACAATGTTGCGGCTGCTTTGGAAATACAACCTTTCATGAGGTTCCAAGTGTCAGCAACTTTTGAGGAACAGGTGGATCCTAAGGTAGCTAGGATCATGGGAAAAATGAAGTTCGAGCCGGGTGAGGGTTCAAAACTGCCAGACTTTAGAGGACAGACTACTCTGAGGGGTTTAGGGTAAAAATCTGACGAGGAAAAGCCGAAGGTTAAAAAGAAAGGGCTGAAATTGATGGATTGCTTTGTAAAGGCTTCAGGGTATCAAGGTGAGCCTTAACCAATAGAAGTTAACGAAATTATGGTGCCTGGTTTTGAGATCTTCCAAGAAATGCTGGGTAAGAAGCCGCTGACCGAAGAAGTTGTGGAGGAAGAGAATTGGGAAGAAGAATTGATGAAGTTGGAGAGCCTGACTCTCGAAGAGGATAAGAAGTTTGAGAAGAACCTGGTTGCGGAGGATGAAGTGTCTTCTGATGATGAAGACATTTATCTTCCTGACTTATTTGAGTGTACTCCCGCATTTATTAGCAATAAAGACAATCATTTTGCTTATTTGCCCGAGTCTTTTTCCTCTAACTTGCATGACTTGAGTATATTTGATATCAACTCCACCAGAACGAATGCATTTAACTTGGGCACGCCTAAGAACCCCAAGGAAATTCTGATGGCAAGTGAAGTTATCGCTGAATAGAGAGAGAAATTAGAAGAAGTATCGGTCAGATATGCCAAAGTGTTTGCTTGGTCCTATGAGGACATGCCTGGGGTAGACAGAAGCATTGCCCAGCACACGATACCAACTTATCCGAATATGAGGCCAGTAAAACAAAAACTTCAACGGATGAGACTTGAAAGGGCCGAGAAGGTCAGAGAAGAGGTTAAGAAACATATAGATGTGGGGTTCCTAGAAGTGGTAAAGTATCCCGAATGGTTAGCAAATGTTGTGCCAGTGCCAAAGAAAGACGGGAAAGTCAGAATGTGTGTGGATTACAGAGATCTCAACAAGGCTTGTCCGAAAGATGATTTTCCTCTACCTCACATTGATGTACTAGTTGATAGTGCATCTTTATCTGCCATATATTCATTTGCAGATGGGTTTTCAGGGAATAATCAGGTTCTTATGACTGAGGAAGACAAGCACAAGACTGCCTTTGTCACCGAGTGAGGTACTTACTGTTACAAAGTAATGCCGTTTGGGCTTAAAAATGTAGGAGCTACTTATCAGCGGATGGCCACTACATTGCTCCATGATCTGATGCACAAAGATATTGAAGTGTATGTGGATTACATGATGGTGAAATCAGAGACAAGAATCGGGAACATAGAACCACTGGAGAAGTTCCTTCAGAGGGTCGATAAGTACAACCTGCAGTTGAATCCTAAGAAGTGTGTGTTTGGAGTGACATCTGGAAAATTACTAGGACATACAGTAGGAATGGGAGGGATAGAAGTAGATTCTGAGAAAATCAAGGCAATTACTGAGATGCCGGCACCAAAGACAGAGAAAGAGGTTAGAGCATTCCTGGGAAAAATTCAGTATATCAGTCGGTTCATCGCCAAGTTGACATTAGTGTGTGACCCTATTTTCAAACTATTGAGGAAGGACCAGCCAGTGAAATGGAATGAGCAGTGTCAGTCAGCCTTCGACAAGATCAGGGAATATTTGGTGAAACCTCATGTTTTGAAACCTCCGAGACCAGGCAGAACCTTGGTACTGTATTTGGCTATAGAATCAGAAGCACTGGGGGCAATGATGGTACAGGCAGATGAGACCGAGGTAGAGCATGCAATCTACTATCTCAGTAAGAAGATGCTCACGTATGAGGCTTGTTATCAAGAGGTAGAAAAGATCTGTCTAGCAGTGGTATGGGCTTCCAGAAAATTGCAGCATTACTTCCAGTCCTACAAGATCCAGGTAGTGGCAAAAGAAAAACCCTTGAAATATCTGCATTCGGTGCCCTCGCTGGTAGGGAAGTTGGGCAGATGGTTGGTATTGCTGACAGAGTTTGACATTGAGTACCTCACGTCCAAAGTAATCAAAGGGCGAGCAGTGGTAGAGTTTATGGCATTACAACCTATTGAAGGGGATCAGTATAAGTTTGAATTCTCAAATGAAGAGATCCAAGCAATAGTAGATCAAGGGTGGAGGATGTATTTCGACGAAGCAGTGAATTACAAGGGAGCCAGAATTGGGATCGTGATAGTGACCCCCGAAGAAGAGACTTTGCCCTTGGCCAAGAGGTTGACATTCAGAGTAACTAACAACATGGTCGAGTATGAAGCATGTGCCTTTGGTTTGACTGCACTGATAGCCTTGAAGGCTGAGAACGTGGAGGTCTACGGAGATTCGATGCTGGTGAACCGACAGATGCAGGGAGAATAGGAATTGAAAAAAGAACAGTTGAAACCTTACCTTTTTCACCTCAGAAAGTTGGCACAGGTTATCCCCGATTGTAAGTTTCAGCACTTGCCGCGAGAAGAGAATCAGATGGCAGATGCATTAGCTACATTTGCAGCAACTTGGGAAAATTCAGAGAAGTTAGTAATGAGACCGTTGGTACTGACAATAGCAAATAGACCCATTTATGAGATAGAATGAGTCCTGAAAGTGGAGATCAACGATGGTAAACCTTGGTATCACGACATTCAAAGGTATCTGGAACACGGGGAACTCTCGGAGGGAGCAAGCAGAAAAGACAGATTAGCCATTCAGAAATTAGCTTCCCAGTATGTGATTTTGAAAGGGGACTGTACAAGAGGCAAGCAAACGGTATTCAGTCAAATGTTTGAGAAAAGAAGAGGCTCAACAGCTAATGGAAGAAGTACACGCCGTGGTATGTGGTCCCCACATGAACGGGTTGAATCTGTCCCGCAAGATAGTGAGACAGGGTTTTTACTGGTCAACCATGGATCAGTATAGTTTATGGCATTACAACCTATTGAAGGGGATCAGTATAAGTTTGAATTCCCAGATGAAGAGATCCAAGCAATAGTAGTTCAAGGGTGGAGGAAGTATTTCGACGGAGCAGTGAATTACAAGGGAGCCAGAATTGGGATCGTGATAGTGACCCCCGAAGAAGAGACTTTGCCCTTGGCCAAGAGGTTGACATTCAGAGTAATTAACAACATGGTCGAGTATGAAGCATGTGCCTTTGGTTTGACTGCACTGATAGCCTTGAAGGCTGAGAACGTGGAGGTCTACGGAGATTCGATGCTGGTGAACCGACAGATGCATGGAGAATAGGAATTGAAAGAAGAACGGTTGAAACCTTACCTTTTTCACCTCAGAAAGTTGGCAAAGGTTATCCCCGATTGTAAGTTTCAGCACTTGCCGCGAGAAGAAAATCAGATGGCAGATGCATTAGCTACATTTGCAGCAACTTGGGAAAATTCAGAGAAGTTAGTAATGAGACCGTTGGTACTGACAATAGCAAATAGACCCATTTATGAGATAGAATGAGTCCTGAAAGTGGAGATCGACGATGGTAAACCTTGGTATCACGACATTCAAAGGTATCTGGAACACGGGGAACTCTCGGAGGGAGCAAGCAGAAAAGACAGATTAGCCATTCAGAAATTAGCTTCCCAGTATGTGATTTTGAAAGGGGAACTGTACAAGAGGCAAGCAAACGGTATTCAGTCGAAATGTTTGAGAAAAGAAGAGGCTCAACAGCTAATGGAAGAAGTACACGCCGTGGTATGTGGTCCCCATATGAACGGGTTGAATCTGTCCCGCAAGATAGTGAGACAGGGTTTTTACTGGTCAACCATGGATCAGTATAGTTTATGGCATTACAACCTATTGAAGGGGATCAATATAAGTTTGAATTCCCAGATGAAGAGATCCAAGCAATAGTAGTTCAAGGGTGGAGGATGTATTTCGACGGAGCAGTGAATTACAAGGGAGCCAGAATTGGGATCGTGATAGTGACCCCCGAAGAAGAGACTTTGCCCTTGGCCAAGAGGTTGACATTCAGAGTAACTAACAACATGGTCGAGTATGAAGCATGTGCCTTTGGTTTGACTGCACTGATAGCCTTGAAGGCTGAGAACATGGAGGTCTACGGAGATTCGATGCTGGTGAACCGACAGATGCAGGGAGAATAAGAATTGAAAGAAAAACGGTTGAAACCTTACCTTTTTCACCTCAGAAAGTTGGCACAGGTTATCCCCGATTGTAAGTTTCAGCAATTGCCGCGAGAAGAAAATCAGATGGCAGATGCATTAGCTACATTTGCAGCAACTTGGGAAAATTCAGAGAAGTTAGTAATGAGACTGTTGGTACTGACAATAGCAAATAGACCCATTTATGAGATAGAATGAGTCCTGAAAGTGGAGATCGACGATGGTAAACCTTGGTATCACGACATTCAAAGGTATCTGGAACACGGGGAACTCTCGGAGGGAGCAAGCAGAAAAAGGCAGATTAGCCATTCAGAAATTAGCTTTCCAGTATGTGATTTTGAAAGGGGAACTGTACAAGAGGCAAGCAAACGGTATTCAGTTGAAATGTTTGAGAAAAGAAGAGGCTCAACAGCTAATGGAAGAAATACACGCCGTGGTATGTGGTCCCCACATGAACGGGTTGAATCTGTCCCGCAAGATAGTGAGACAGGGTTTTTACTGGTCAACCATGGAGACAGACTGTGCGAAGATGGTAAAGCACTGTCATGATTGTCAACCACACGGTAATTTGAATCATTTGCCGCACACAGAGTTGCACGGGTTGTCAGAGCTGTGGCCTTTCTCAGCATGGGGAATTGATATGATTGGAGAGATTCGATCGATTTCATCGAATGGGCATCGCTTCATAGTAGTGGTAGTAGATTATTTCTCAAAGTGGGTGGAAGCCGAGTCATTTCGCAATGTTATAGCGAAACAGATGGCAAAGTTCATAGCTCGGAATCTCATTTGTCGGAATGGTATGCCGCACCATGTGGTTACAGATAACGGAGTTCAGTTTCATGAGGAAACAAATGTAATGCTACAGAAATATAGGATATGCCATCATAAGTCATCACCGTACAGGCCATAGGAAAATGGAGCAGTTGAGGCAGCCAACAAGACAATAAAGACAATTTTGGCCAAGATGACAGAGAACTGCAGAGATTAGGCCGAAAAACTACCGTATGCTTTGTGGGGGTACAAAACATCAGCAAGAACAACGATGAGAGCCACACCTTACTCTTTGGTTTACGGAATGGAAGTAGTACTGCCAGTGGAGGTTGAGATACAGTCAATGAGGGTATTAGCAGAAACAGAGTTACCTGAGCAAGAATGGGCCGCACAGAGGTTTGAACAGTTAGCACTGCTAGATGAAAAGAGAATGAAGTCCTTGCATCACATGCAGATATATCAGAAGAGGTTGGCTCGGGCATTCAATAAGAAAGTGCGCCCTACTAAATTAAAAAGGGTGATTTGGTACTTAAGCAGTCAAGGCTGTCGATGACATATCCGAGAGGAAAGTTCAGACCTAACTGGGAAGGACCTTACATAATGCAGAAAGTAATGGGAAATGAGGCAGTGAGACTGTCAGACTTGGAAGGTAACGAGTTCACTGAGCCGATCAACGTGGACAGATTGAAGCAATATTTTGCCTGAGAAAGAGAAAACTTGGCAGAATACCTAATCCGACGGGATAAGGAAACTCATGCATGCATGCATACACGTAACACATTTTGGCATTCGTTTTGTGTTTGTTTTGTATTCACAGGTTTTGAAGAAGAAAAGAGAAGACGTCAAAGACAAGCCGATTAGAAGCATCAACATAGCAGCAGCAATTTTGGGATGCGTCCCAGGATCGAGGTCCACTGCATCATCAACTCAGTTTGAGACAACAGGCAAGTCGGGTGGCAGCTGGCGAGCCAGGTAAGTGAAAATGCATTGCATAACTTTGATAGGATTGTCACTGTTACACATTACACAAGTACCATCAAAGTGGGGGCGACTGTAGGCACTGCATTTTTGCATATAAGTCTCAATGATGAGTCTCATTTAGAGGCACTACTGTGGGAACACAGAAACTGTGCGACGCATGCTGTCCCGGGCTAGCGGCCCGGTCGGGAGTACGGAGTAGCCACGGGGGACTAAACCGGAGAATAATGGAGTCGCCACCCGGTGTGAACCGGGAAAATGAGATTTAAGGCCGCACTCACCCATCGCAAGGGAAAACCTCAAACCGTTGAGTTCGGAATGGTCCCTTACTCATGCCACTTGTAATGAAAGGATTTATGTAATAATTTAATCAGGCTTAAGTAGCACTTATTTCCAAGAGTATCATGCTTCTAAATTCACATGTACAAAATAAAACTTACACATATATTTCACATCTAAGATTGCATGCTTGGAAGTACATCAAAGGAACGACAAACATACAACTTCATAGGCATATTATATTCAAGAAAACACAAGCACACATACTAACCACACAAGCACACATGTGAGCACATTCTCAAGTGGTACGTGGAATTGTATCCCAAGTACAGACCGTACTACCGTCCATTCGGAATCAGCTACGGAATTTATGTCTGGGTTTCCATCCGATATACCACAAGAAATGATACTCAAATGTTATCATGACATAAGTATATGAATTGTAATACATTAAACACATTGTATTCATACATGTAGGGATAGCTATTAGGAAAACTATGTATGCAATCTAATGAAAAAGGGGTCAGTTCAGTGGGTGCGTGTTCACGTAGCGTTTGAAAACGCGTTCGAACGGTAAACAGAAGGTTTGCGTTCGTGTAGCGTTCGAGAACGCGTTCGAACGGAACCAGACCTGATGCATGATAAGACTAAGAAAGTGCGTGTGCATTCACGTAGCGTTCGAGAACGCGTTCGAACGGTAAACAGAAGGTTCGCATTCGTATAGCGTTCGAGAACGCGTTCGAACGGAACCAGACCTGATACATTATGAGACTAAGAAAGTGCGTGTGCATTCGCGTAGCGTTCGAGAACGCGTTCGAATGGTAAACAGAAGGTTCGCGTTCGTGTAGCGTTCGAGAACGCGTTCGAACGGAACCAGACCTGATGCATGCAACACAAAGAATAAAGGCAACAATGTCAAGCTCAGTATTTCCGATTAAACGTATCTTGCATTCAACCGAACACACATCAACCGGTGCGGTAAAGCATCGTGGTAAAGGGCTTTAACCCCTCCACGTAGGGGATCTTTCATTCCACTTACTAAGCCCATGTGCTCGATTGGATCATGCATACAAAGAATTAAAAGCAATAATATCAATCATAGTATGCCTGATTGAACGTGTCTTGCATTCAACCGAACACACGTCAACCGGCGCGGCAAAGCATCGTGGTAAAGGGCTTTAACCCCTCCCCGTAAGGGATCTTTCTTTCCACTTACTAAGCCCATGCGCTCGATTGAATCATGCATACAAAGAATTAAAAGCAATAATATCGAACGTAGTATGCCCGATTGAACGTGTCTTTCATTCAACCGAACACACATCAATCGGCGCGGCGAAGCATCGTAGTAAATGGCTTTAACCCCTCCCCATAAGGGATCTTTCATTCCACTTGCTAAGCCCATGCGCTCGATTGAATCATGCATACAAAAAATTAAAAGCAATAATATCGAACGTAGTATGCCCGATTGAACGTGTCTTTCATTTAACCGAACACACATCAACCGGCGCGGTGAAGCATCGTAGTAAAAGGCTTTAACCCCTCCCCATAGGGGATCTTTCATTCCACTTGCTAAGCCCATGCGCTCAATTGAATCATACGTAAATAAGCAACATGAAGAATTCAAGTAACGAAAAATAAATAAATAAATCAAAGCAACATGAAACAAAAGAAGGTGCTGTTTATTCAAGCGGTACGTGGTTTATATCCCAAGTACAGACCGCACTACCGTCCATTCAGATTCGGCTACGGAATTTACGTCTGGGTTTCCATCCTATATACCACAAGAGATGACACTCTTTCATTCATCCAATACCCACAAAACGCATCATACACACACAAGATTAAACAAATAATTAAAATAAAGCCAAAATAAATAGAAAAAATCAAATAAAAATGAGTGTGGAAAGTACCCTCAG
Source organism: Zanthoxylum bungeanum (assembly GCA_019454045.1). Taxonomy (NCBI): domain Eukaryota; kingdom Viridiplantae; phylum Streptophyta; class Magnoliopsida; order Sapindales; family Rutaceae; genus Zanthoxylum; species Zanthoxylum bungeanum. The sequence continues at coordinate 42,548 of SKCR01045126.1, forward strand.
GTCTAACCTTTTTGCCAACTTTCGGGCTTGCGTTTCACGGACGTCGGAAAGGGTACAGCTCCTCAACTTCTCCGGTTCACTGGTTTAGCGTCCTTGCTCACTGTTTTGCTGTTTTGCTTGCCGTTCGGTCTTTGTTCTGCTGCTGTTCGGTCTCCGTTCTGCTTCCGTTTGGTCTCTGCTTTGCTACTCACTGTTCAGGTCACCTGTTTTGATGTTTCAACAAACTGTTTCGAGTGTTTTTCGTGATTTTTTTAGTGTAGTTTTGTGTGGTTATTTCAAGGATTATAAGTGCAGTTTATGTTACTGTTTTAAGGGATTTTATGGGCTGTTTTGGGAGTGGTTTGGGATGCTGTTTGGAGGTATATTTCGGTGATGGAGGGCTGCTGTATGGGGAGATTTTCGGTGATGGGTCGAGGTTTAGGAGGGTGCTGTTTTCGGTTATGAAGTGGAGGAGATGAGGGGAATGGTTTGTGTTTTCCTGTTGCTATTGCCGTGAGTGGCTAAGGCTCTTTGTGTTATGATTTTTCTGTGAGTTATCTGTATGAGCTAGAGGAGTGCATGTCTTGGTTAGGGGTTGTTTATATAGAGAAGGGCTAGGGCTTCACCTTGTCTCACAAGGAAGGGATTTTGCATTAAAGAGAGATATGATTTGGTGTTTGAGCAAGGAAAGTCAAAGATTGAGGGGGGGACAAATCTTGGATAGATTAGGAATACAAAATATTTAATTTGTTATGATTGATTTTAATTAGGCATGACATCCTTTTAATTTAGTATGTGATTTGTTTGGTTAGGAAGTTAATATATTTGATTTATCTTTATTAGGTATAATTATATTTGTGTTTTATTTAATTGGTAAATGGTTTAAATATTTTATTTAATTCAATGTTTAATTTAATTAAATTGTGATGTGTTTTATAGGCTTTGGGGGGCTAATTGGGCTGGGGTGCGAGACTAGCAGCAAAACCAGAAACACCGACTCCGTTCGAACGCCAATTCGAACGCTACACGAACGTCCGCAATCTGCCTGACGTTCGAACGAAGTAACGAACGCAGCACTAACGAAGACAATGAACTTGTGAGATGAACTTGATGACGTACTTATTCTGAATTTCCCCTTCCGACCTCCGTTTCCCGCAATATCTTAGCTAAAAAGGTAGTGCCTCCAACTGAGACTCATCATCGGGTTTCACATGCGAAAATGCGATGCCTACAGTCTCCCACTTTGATGGGACTTGTGCAGTGTGTGACTTTGAACAATCCTATCAAAGTTATGCAATGCATTTTCACTTACCTGGCTCGGCTGCTGCCTCGAGCTGAGTTGGTGCTGCAGCGGACCTTGATCCTGGGACGCTTCCCGGTAATTGCAACCGACAACGGGGGTACCTCGACCCTGGGCACCTCGACCCAATACGCTGACAATAGGGACCTCGCCCTCGAACTGATGATGTAGTGGGTACCTCGACCCTGGGCACCTCGACCCGGAACTACAACTGACAACGGGGGCACCTCGACCATGGGTACCTCGACCCAACACCGCTGACTATAGGGACCTCGCCCTCAAAGTGATGATGTAGTGGGTACCTCGACCCTGGGCACCTCGACCCGGAACTACAACTGACAACGGGGACACCTCGACCCTGGGCACCTCGACCCAACACCGCTGACTATGGGGACCTCGCCCTCAAACTGATGATGTAGTGGGTACCTCGACCCTGGGCACCTCGACCCAGAACTACAACTGACAACGGGGGCCTCGCCCTCAAGTTGATATGGGCCTCGCCCTCGAGCCGACATGATATGGGCCTTGCCCCCAAGCTGATATGGGCCTCGCCCCTTGGGACTCATCCCAAAAACTGAAATTGCGCTGACGCTGCTTGGCTCATTTCTGCCACTTTCTCCTTTCTTCGAACCTGCGAACATAAAACGAAAACAAACACGAAGAGAATGCAATGTTACGTGTATGCATGAGTGATTTTCTTATTCCGTTGGGTTAGGTCTTCTGGTAATTCTCGTGGTGACTCCTCGGTCTTCTCTCCCTCAGGCAAAGTATTGCTTCAATCTGTCTACGTTGATCGGCTCGGTGAACTCGTTCCCCTCCAAGTCTGATAGCTTCACTGCTCCATTTCCCATTACCTTCTGCACTATGTAAGGTCCTTCCCAGTTTGGTATGAATTTTCCTCTCGGATCTGTCGTCGACGGCCTCGACTGCTTAAATACCAAATCACCCTCTCTGATCTTGGTAGGACGTACTTTCTTGTTGAATGCCCGAGCTAGTCTCTTCTGATACAACTGCATATGATACAAAGACTTCGTTATCTTCTCATCAAATAGTGCTAACTGATCAAACCTATGTGCGGCCCATTCTCATTCCGGTAATTCTGCCTCTGCTATACCCTCATAGACTGTATTTCCACTTCTACCGGCAAAACTGCTTCCATTCCATAGACCAAAGAGTAGTAAGGGTGGCCCCTGTTGCTGTTCTTACTGATGTTCTGTACCCCCACAAAGCATACGGTAATTTCTCGGCCCAATCTCTGCAATTTTCTGTCATCTTGGCTAAAATTGTCTTTATAGTCTTGTTGGCTGCCTCAACTGCCCCATTTGCCTGCGGCCTGTACGGTGACGACTTGTGGTGGCCTATCCCATACCTCTGTAACATTGCCTTCGTCTCTCCTTAGAACTGAACCTCGTTGTCTGTCACTACCTGAGGCGGCATACCATACCGACAAATGAGGTTCCGAGCTATAAACTTCGCCATCTGTTTTGCTGTAACACTGCGGAATGATTCGGCTTCCACCCACATCGAGAAGTAATCTACTGCCACTACTATAAAGCAATGCCTATTTGATGCATTCGGTCAAATTTCTCCAATCATATCGATTCCCCATGCTGAGAAAGGCCACGGCTCCGACAACCCGTACAACTCTGTGTGCGGTAAGTGATTCAAATTACCATGTGCTTGACAGTCATGATAGTGCTTCACCATCTTCGCGCAATCTGTTTCCATGGTTGACCAATAAAAACCTTGTCTCACTATCTTGCGGGACAGATTCAACCCGTTCATGTGCGGACCACATGCCCCGACGTGTATTTCTTCCATTACATGCTGAGCTTCTTCTTTTCTCAAACACTTCAACTAAATACCGTTTGCTTGCCTCTTGTACAGTTCCCCTTTCAAAATCCACATACTGGGAAGCTAACTTCTGAATGGCTATTCTGTCTTTTCTGCCTGCCCTTTCGGGAGTTCACCATGTTCCAGATACCTCTGAATGTCATAATACCAAGGTTTACCGTCGTCGACCTCAACTTCCAGAATTATTTCTATCTCATAAACAGGTTTGCTTGCTGTTGTCAGTATCAACGGTCTCATCACTAACTTTTCTGGATTTTCCCAAGTCGCTGCTAGTGTAGCCAATGCATCTGCCATCTGATTCTCTTCTCTCGGTAAGTGCTGAAACTTACACTCGGGGATAACCTGTGCCAATTTTCTGAGGTGAAAAAGGTAAGGCTTCAACCGTTCTTCCTTCAATTGCCATTCTCCTCGCATCTACTGGACTACCAACATAGAATCTCCTTAGACTTCCACACTCCCGGCCTTCAAGGCTATCAATGCTGTCAAACCAAAAGCACATGCTTCATACTCGGCCATGTTATTAGTCACTCTGAATGTCAACCTCTTGGCAAAAGGCAAAGTCTCTCCCTCGGGGGTCACTATCACGATCCCAATTCCGGCTCCCTTGTAATTCACTGCTCCGTCAAAAAAACATCTTCCATCTCTGAACTGTTATCGCTTGGATTTTTTCATCTGGAAATTCAAACTTATACTGATCCCCCTCAACAGGTTGCAATGCCAGAAACTCTGCTACTGCTCGCCCTTTGATCATTTTGGAGGTGAGATACTCAATGTCAAACTCTGTCAACAATACCAACCATCTGCCCAATTTTCCCACTAGTGAAGGCACCGAATGAAGATATTTCAGAGGATTCTCCTTTGCCACCACCTGGATTTTGTAAGACTGGAAATAATGCCGCAACTTTCTGGAAGCCCATACCACTATAAGACAGATCTTCTCAACCTCCTGATATCGGGCCTCATACGGGAGCATCTTCTTACTCAGATAATAGACTGCATGTTCTACCCCTATCTCATCTGCATGTACCATCATAGCCCCCAGTGCTTCTGATTCTATAGCCAAATACAATATCAAAGGTCTACCCGGTCTAGGAGGTTTCAATACAGGTGGCTTTACCAAGTACTCCCTGATTCTGTCGAAGGCAGTCTGACACTGTTATTCCATCTCACTGGCTGATCTTTTCTCAACAGTTTGAAGATAGGCTCACATTACCGATGTCAACTTGGCAATGAACCGACTGATGTAATGAATCTTCTTTAAGAATGTTCTAACTTCTTTTTCTGTCTTTGGTGTAGGCATTTCTGTGATTCTTGATCTTTTCGGAGTCTACCTCTATTCCGCCCATTCCCACTGTATGACCAAGCAATTTCCCCGATGTCACCCCAAACACACATTTTTAGGGTTTAGCCGCCGGTTTATCTGTCAACTCTCTGAAGAAACCTTTCCAGTGCTTCAATATGCCCAACCCTTGTCTCTGATTTCACCATCATGTCATCTACATACACCTCAATCTCTTTGTGCATCAAGTCGTGGAAAAGTGTAGTGGCCATCCGCTGATAAGTAGCTCCGCATCTTAAGCCCAAACGGTATTACCTTGTAACCATAAGTTACCCCACTCGGTACAAATGATGTCTTGTGTTTATCTTCCTCAGCCATGAGAAACCCATCTGCAAATGAATACATAGCGGATAAAGCCGCGCTATCAACCAGAACATCTATATGCGGCAAAGGAAAATCATCTTTGGACAAGCTTTATTGAGATCTATGTAGTCTACACACATTCTGACCTTCCCATCTTTCTTCGGTACCGGTACTATGTTAACCAACCATTCAGGATACTTTAATACTTCCAGGAACCCCACATCTATCTGTTTCTTAACTTCCTCTCTGACTTTCTTAGCCCATTCTGGTCTCATCCGTCAGAGTTTCTGTTTTACTGGCCTCATATTCGGATAAGTTGGTATTGTGTGCTGGGCAATATTTCTGTCTACCCCAGGCATATCCTCATAGGACCAAGCAAATACTTTGGAATCAGAATTTCCTTGGGGTTCTCAAGTGTACCCAAGTTAAATGCAATAGTTCTGGCCGAACTGATGTCAAATATGCTTGATTCGTGTAGTGTAAATGGAAATGACTCAGGCAAGTAAGCAAAAGAAATGTCTTTATTATTGGATAATGCGGAAGTACATTCAAACAAATTAGGAAGGTAAATGTCTTCATCATCCATAGACACTTCTTCCTCTGCAATCAGATCTTCCTCAGGCTTTTCGTCCTCTCCCAGAGTCAAGCTCTCCAACTTCATCAGTTCTTCCTCCCAATTCTCTTCTTCTTTCTCCACAATTTCTTCAACTATCAGCTTCTTACCCAACATGTCCTGGAAGATCTCAAACCCAGGTACCACAATTCCATTAACTTCCACAGGCTCAGGCTCCCCTTGATATCCTGAAGCTTTCACAAAACATTCCATCAGTTTCAGGCCCTTTTTCTTGACCTTTGGATTTTCTTCATCAGACTTGTACCCCAAACCCTTCCGAGTAGTCTGTCCTCTGAAATCTGGCAATTTTGAACCTTTACCCGGCTCCAACTTCATTTTCTACATAATCCTAGCCACTCTAGGATCCACCCACTCCTCAAAAGTAGCTGACACATGAAACCTCGTGAAGGTTGTAGCTCCAAGGCAGCCACGACATTATCTAACTCAGCCCGGATGGTGACAACTTCTCCCTCATACGGGAACTTGATCATCTGATGCAAAATGGAAGGCACGCCCCCAAGTTTGTGAAACTAAGGACTTCCCAACAATAAGGCGAAAGTAGCCGGGATATCCAGTACTGTGAACTCGACCTCATCTTCAATCGGTCCTACCTTGACCATAGCCATAAAGGTACCCTCAACTCCCCTTTTACTGTCATCATAAGCCTTAATAGTCATACTGGAGGGGTCCAAGTCTGTTGCTTTCATACCCAATCTCGCCAGAATTTTCAGCGGGCACACATTGATGGATGAACCGTCATCCACCATTACACATGAAGTTCTCTTGGCCCTCACCTCGGCCCTGATAAATAGAGGCCTGTTATGATTTCTTCCCTCTGCCGGGAGTTCATCCTCAGAAAAAGATATCTGCAAAGCTTCTTTCTGAACCGACCCAACAAACATTGCAGGGTTGGCGTCTTCTGGTACCACAATCTTGCTCAAGGCCTCAACCATAGCCTGCCTATGCTCCCGAGATGCACATAACAGTTCCCAGATACTCACTTGTGCTCTAGTCTTCCTCAATGCCTCAGCACTATATCCCCCTCAGTGTTTTCTGCAGTCTCAACCACTTCTCTACCATCTGTCAAAACTTTCTTACCCTTATCTGCCATATCATTGTAAAAACGACCACTGCGCGTCATTCCCCTTATTCCTCTCTCTTCCTTCCTCGTCACTGCTAGAGAATTCAAGCCAAAAGTTTTTCCCCTGCTCAGTTTCATCTTCACTAGTACTATCCCAGATTCCCAGGCAAAAGGCTAGAGGATGAAAGGATTTTAGGACAAGGTCTTCTGGGAGGCCAGAATTGATCATATAGGCTGGTGGTGGTACGACACGGTAGTTGGGTAAGGGGTTTCTGTGTGTGTCAGGCATTTTCTTGGAGTCTATCAGGTCTTGGATTTCATGGCGGAGTCGGGCGCAGTTGTCGGTGTCATGGCCCTTTTGTTGGTGAAAGTGACAGTAAAGGCTTAGGTTATAATGTGGTGGTAGGGGATTGGGTAATGGTTTGGCTTCCAAGGGTTTTAAGAGCCCTTGCCTCTTCAATTTATCTAGCTCTTGGACAGGGGCCTTCCCAAGTTGGAAAACTTCCGGTTCCGGATAGCGGCAATCTCACAGAAACGGGCTTTGTTTCCCGAGGTTCCCCCAATGGGCCTCCTGTTCAGACCATAGAATTTTTCTATTATCGGCCTCTTCTTCTTCTCCTCAATATCCATGACAGTTTCCCTCAACTGCCGAAAGTCTGCAATCATGGAGGTCATCCTCCTAACTTGCTGTAAATGGAGGGCTTGGTGGTGCCCTTGATAATCATCTTAATCCTGATCCTTCTCTGAGGGCCTAGTCTGCATTTTTAATAACTGACCCCTCCACCGGTCCACATAATCCTTAAAACTCTCCCTCGCTTTCTGCTTAACATTCTCCAGATCACGGAATGACCATTCGATCTCTAAGTCAGTGACATACTGCTTCAGAAAAGCATCGGCCAACTCCCTCCAATCTTCCTTCACTTTCTTCTCCAAACAGTGGTACCATACCACGGGAGCTCCTTCAAGCGACATTCCAAACATTTTCTGCACTTGGCGCTGAGATAAGCCAACTGAACTCATGACTGATACAAACTATCGGAGATGCACCCTTGGATCCCCATTCCCGTTAAACTTAGCCATATCAGGCATCTTGAACTGTGCCGGCAACTGTTCCTCGAAAGTCAGTGTGTCATAATCCAGCAAATCCTCATTCTTACCCCTCATCTTGCGGGTAACCGACTCAACCTGATCCCGAAGTTTCTGTAACTCTGCCTGAGACCCAGATACTTTGCATGTTGCATACTCTGCCATATCATCATCAAAAGTGAGGATATCATCCCCCAACCCATTCGGAGGCTCCTCGCGTCTCACATTCTCAGAAATTTCCCTAGCACGGGGCACTGCCATACCAGCCACAGCAGTAGTTAAAGCTTGCAACTGTTCAGTGACCTTGGCGAGACTGTTCTCTAACTAATCCATTCGGGATACCTCATTACCAGATTCACTCATGACTGTTATTGTTCTTTTAATGAGCCTTGTCCTTCTCTAACCCAAACGGTATCTATGATTTCTTTTTGAGACATAGAGGGTGTTAACATGATATATATATGCATGAGGTGCATGAGATGCATATAACATATATAACATATTAAATCAATTAAAATTTTCAAACAAATCGGCCCGTTACCATTTTAGAATCTTTCGGGCTAATTGTCACAGGAGTGAACCCATCCCAGTTTAAAGGCCCAACGAGTTCACATCTTATGACAAGGAGCCCAACTAAATCCAAATGGTAATGTTTCGAACACAAGCACAAAGTGGCCCATCAACACTTAGACGCTTTTGGCCCAATAGTCATGAAATACGTTCTTGTCCCAGTTTAAATGGCCCAACAAGCCCATATTCCATGACAAATGGTCCAAATGGATCCAAACGACGATGTTCCCAAACACAAGCATAGAAGAAGGATAATGCAAACATAATGTAATAATTTCTACATAATGGCCCATCAACATTTCAGAAGCTTCGGGCCTAATAGTCATAAGGTACGAACTCGCCCCAATTAAATGGCCCAGCAAGTCCGCATTTCTGACAATAGTCCAACTGCATCCAAATGAGGATGGTCCACAAGCACATATTCAAGGAAATAATTGTTACTTTAGCCAACCCGATCTATGGGTGGGGTAACAAGAGTATAGACAAAGGCTCTCACCGGTGAAGGATGGCCCCAAACTAGGTCTCCCCACTCAAGGGTTCGAGCAACCAAGTGAGCGCACCCTTTTTTATACACTAAGGTACGTGCCAATGAGCTATGGTGTGTGACGGACTGTTAGATGGATTTCCCGTTGTAGATTCCCCAGAGGGAAGGTGGAGCGAGGCTCACTTAAATACCCAAGCCTCTTAGGCTCTTTATCTTCTGTGTGTCAGGAATAAACAACGAGTCCTCCAAATTAGTCCATCACAATAGGCTACGAGTATATGGCTATCTAGGTGCCTTCACAGCTTTTCCTTCTAGAAAGGTAGTGAATGAAGGAAGACACCAAACCATTACCTAGCCTCAAAATGCCATTGATTAAACCCTCACTTTATCCATTATAGACACGGTCAATTAAAACATAGATCCAAACATCACAAGACAATATTTCGGGGCCGATTCTCTATCCCCAGTGGAGTCGCCAGACTGTGGGAACACAGAAACTGGGTGACGCATGCTGTCCCAGGCTCGCGGCCCGGTCGGGAGTACGGAGTAGCCACAGGGGACTAAACCGGAGAATAATGGAGTCGCCACCCGGTGTGAACCGGGAAAATGAGATTTAAGGCCGCACTCACCCCTCGCAAGGGAAAACCTCAAACCGTTGGGTTCGGAATGGTCCCTTACTCATGCCACTTGTAATGAAAGGATTTATGTAATAATTTAATCAGGCTTAAGTAGCACTTATTTCCAAGAGTATCATGCTTCTAAATTCACATGTACAAAATAAAACTTACACATATATTTCACATCTAAGATTGCATGCTTGGAAGTACATCAAAGGAACGACAAAAACATACAACTTCATTGGCATATTATATTCAAGAAAACACAAGCACACATACTAACCACACAAGCACACATGTGAGCACCTTCTCAAGTGGTACGTGGAATTGTATCATAAGTACAGACCGTACTACCGTCCATTCGGAATCGTCTACGGAATTTATGTCTGGGTTTCCATCCGATATACCACAAGAAATGATACTCAAATGTTATCATGACATAAGTATATGAATTGTAATACATTAAACACATTGTATTCATACATGTAGGGATAGCTACTAGGAAAACTATGTATGCAATCTAATGAAAATGGGTCAGTTCAGTGGGTGCGCATTCGCGTAGCGTTTGAAAACGCGTTCGAACGGTAAACAGAAGGTTTGTGTTCGTGTAGCATTCGAGAACACGTTCGAATGGAACCAGACCTGATGCATGATAAGACTAAGAAAGTGCGTGTGCGTTCACGTAGCGTTCGAGAACGCGTTCGAACGGTAAACAGAAGGTTCGCGTTTTATATAGCGTTCGAGAACGCGTTCGAATGGAACCAGACTTGATGCATTATGAGACTAAGAAAGTGCGTGTGTCAGTTCGCGTAGCGTTCGAGAACGCGTTCGAACGGTAAACAGAAGGTTCGTGTTCGTGTAGCGTTCGAGAACGCGTTCGAACGGAACCAGACCTGATGCATGCAACACAAAGAATAAATGAAACAATGTCAAGCTCAGTATGTCCGATTAAATGTATCTTGCATTCAACCGAACACACATCAACCGGCGCGGAAAAGCATCATGGTAAAGGGCTTTAACCCGTCCCCGTAGGGGATCTTTCATTCCACTTACTAAGCCCATGCGCTCGATTGGATCATGCATACAAAGAATTAAAAGCAATAATATCAAACGTAGTATGCCTGATTGAACGTGTCTTGCATTCAACCGAACACACATCAACCGGAGCGGCAAAGCATCGGGGTAAAGGGCTTTAACCCCTCCCCATAGGGGATCTTTCATTCCACTTACTAAGCCCATGCGCTCGATTGAATCATGCATACAAAGAATTAAAAGCAATAATATCGAACGTAGTATGCCCGATTGAACATGTCTTTCATTCAACCGAACACACATCAACCGGCGCGGCGAAGCATCGTAGTAAAGTGCTTTAACCCCTCCCCATAGGGGATATTTCATTCCACTTGCTAAGCCCATGCGCTCGATTTAATCATACGTAAATAAGCAACATGCAGAATTCAAGTAACGAAAAATAAATAAATAAATCAAAGCAACATGAAACAAAAGAATGTGCCCTTTATTCAAGCGGTACGTGGAGTTGTATCCCAAGTACAGACCGCACTACCGTCCATTCAGATTCGGCTACGGAATTTACGTCTAGGTTTCCATCCTATATACCGCAAGAGACGACACTCATTCATTCATCCAATACCCACAACACGCATCATACACACACAAGATTCAACAAATAATTAAAATAAAGTCAAAATAAATAGCAAAAATAAAATAAAAATGAGTGTGGAAAGTGCCCTCAGGTCTAACCTTTTTGCCAACTTTTGGGCTTGCGTTTCACGGACGTCGGAAAGGGTACAGCTCCTCAACTTCTTCCGGTTCACTGGTTGAGCGTCCTAGCTCACTGTTTTGCTGTTTTACTTGCCGTTCGGTCTCCGTTCTGCTGCTGTTCGGTCTCCGTTCTGCTTCCGTTTGGTCTCTGCTTTGCTACTCACTGTTCAGGTCACATGTTTTGACGTTTCAACGAACTGTTTCGAGTGTTTTTCGTGGTTTTTTTAGTGTAGTTTTGTGTGGTTATTTCAAGGATTATAAGTGTTTAGGGGATATTTCATTCCACTTGCTAAGCCAATGCGCTCGATTTAATCATACGTAAATAAGCAACATGCAGAATTCAAGTAACGAAAAATAAATAAATAAATCAAAGCAACATGAAACAAAAGAATGTGCCGTTTATTCAAGCGGTACGTGGAGTTGTATCCCAAGTACAGACCGCACTACCGTCCATTCAGATTCGGCTACGGAATTTACGTTTAGGTTTCCATCCTATATACCGCAAGAGACGACACTCTTTCATTCATCCAATACCCACAACACGCATCATACACACACAAGATTCAACAAATAATTAAAATAAAGTCAAAATAAATAGCAAAAATAAAATAAAAATGAGTGTGGAAAGTGCCCTCAGGTCTAACCTTTTTGCCAACTTTTGGGCTTGCGTTTCACGGATGTCGGAAATGGTACAGCTCCTCAACTTCTATGGTTCACTGGTTGAGCGTCCTAGCTCACTGTTTTGCTGTTTTGCTTGCCGTTCGGTCTCCGTTCTGCTGCTGTTCGGTCTCCGTTCTGCTGTCGTTTGGTCTCTGCTTTGCTACTCACTGTTCAGGTCACATGTTTTGACGTTTCAACGAACTATTTCGAGTGTTTTTCGTGGTTTTTTTAGTGTAGTTTTGTGTGGTTATTTCAAGGATTATAAGTGCAGTTTATGTTACTGTTTTAAGGGATTTTAGGGGCTGTTTTGGGAGTGGTTTAGGCTGCTGTTTGGAGGTATATTTTTGGTGATGGAGGGCTACTGTATGGGGAGATTTTTGGTGATGGGTCGAGGTTTAGGAGGGTGCTATTTTCGGTTATGGAGTGGAGGAGATGAGGGGAATGGTTTGTGTTCTTCCTGTTGCTATTGCAGTGAGTGGCTAAGGCTCTTTGTGTTATGATTTTTCTGTGAGTTATCTGTATGAGCTAGAGGAGTGCATGTCTTGGTTAGGAGTTGTTTATATAGAGAAGGGATAGGGCTTCACCTTGTCTCACAAGGAAGGGATTTTGGCATTAAAGAGAGATATGATTTGGTGTTTGAGCAAGGAAAGTCAAAGATTGAGGGGGGGGACAAATATTGGCTAGATTAGGAATACAAAATATTTAATTTGTTATGATTGATTTTAATTAGGCATGACATCCTTTTAATTTAGTATGTGATTTGTTTGGTTAGGAAGTTAATATATTGATTTATCTTTATTAGGTATAATTATATTTTATGTTTTATTTAATTGGTAAATGGTTTAAATATTTTATTTAATTCAATATTTAATTTAATTAAATTGGGATGTGTTTTATGGGCTTTGGGGGGCTAATTGGGCTGGGGTGCGAGACTAGCAGCAAAACCAGAAACACCGACGCCGTTCGAACGCCAATTCAAACGCTACACGAACGTCCGTAATCTGCCTGACGTTCGAACGAAGTAACGAACGCAGCACTAACGAAGACAGTGAACTTGTGAGATGAACTTGATGACGTACTTATTCTGAATTTCCCCTTCTGACCTCTTTTCCCGCATATCCTTAGCTAAAAAGGTAGTGCCTCCAACTGAGACTCATCATCGGGTTTCACATGCGAAAATGCGATGCCTACAACTACCTTTTATGTCACGGAAGTCGCAGGAAACGGACGTCTGAAGGGGAAATTCAGAATAAGTATGTCATCAGATTCATTTTACAAGTTCACTGTTTTCGTTTGTGCTACGTTCGTGACCACGTTCGAACGTCAAGCAGATTACGGGCGTTCGTGTAGCGTTCGAATCGACGTTCGAACGATTTCGGTATTTCTGGTTTTGCTGTTAGCCTCACATTCAGGCCCAATTAGCCCACCAAAGCCCATAAAACACATCCAAATTAAATAAATGCATATTTAACACATGGGGAATTAAATAAGATCTAAAAATCATATACCAAATTAAAATAAAATCATGCCTAATTAAAATCAATCAAATCTACCATCTTCCTAATCTAGCCAAGACATGTCCCCCAATCAAATATTAGACTTTCCTTGCAAGACACTAATTGATTCCTTCCTTTTCAAATAAGGAGAAGCCCTATCCTTTGCCTATAAAAGAAACCAAAACCAACCCTCACCCCCTAGCTCATTCATACAAAAAAACTCCTAGCGTTCACACATAACAAAAGCTATAAGCAATAAAGAATTCTCTCATCCTCCCTCACTCACTCTCAATAACCGAAAATCACAAGCCAAAGAATCCCCATTGTTGTGATCAAAACACATCCCGAACAGCCCCTTTACCTCACCGAAACAGCCCTCAAACCACACCATAACACCACCGAAAATCACACCAGAACAGCAGCCCAAATCACACCTAAACAGCAGCCCAAATACACCAAGAACAGTAGCCTAAATACAGCAAACATAGTGACCGAAAATCAGCAGTAAGACAACAGCAAAACAACAGCGAAACGGAGCGAAAACGGTAGCTTGAGCAGCGAAACAGCAAGAGAAAATGTTGAACCAGTGAACCGGAGGAGTTGTGGAGTATCCACCCTTCCGACGACCACGTACGGTACTTCTGAGAGTCGACATAAAAGGTTAGACCTGAGGGCACTTTTCGTATTTATTATTTTTATTCATCTTTTAATCATTTTAGTTATTTATTTCGTATGAGAGTCGTTCATGGATGTATTTTGTGGCTTTGAATAAAATGGAAAATGTGTCGCCTCTTGTGGTATATAGGATGGAAACCCAGACATAAATTCTGTAGCTGAATCTGAATGGACTGTAGTGCGGTCTGAACTTGGGATACAACTCCACGTACCACTTGAGCAAACGGCGCATATTTTGTTTTATGTTGTTTTGATTCGTTTATTATCTGTTATTTAAATTCTGCATGTTATTTGTTTGTATAATTATGAGATAAAGCGCATGGGCTTAGTAAGTGGGATTAAAGGTCCTCCGTTTCGAGGGGTTAAAATCCTTTACCACAATGCTTCGCCGCACCGGATGACGTATATTCGGTTGAATGTAAGATGTGTTCAATCGGGTATACAAAGTCCGATATCATTGTCTTTATTTTTATATGCATTATGTCATTAGCGCATGGGCTTAGTAAGTTGGATTAAAGGTCCTCCGCTTCGAGGGGTTAAAATCCTTTACCACGATGCTTCACCGCGCCGAATGACGTATATTCGATTGAACGTAAGATGTGTTCAATCGGGTATACAAAGTCCGATATTGTTGTCTTTATTTTTATGTGCATTAAGTTATTGTCGCATGGGCTTAGTAAGTTGAATTAAAGGTCCTCTATGTCGAGGGGTTAAAATCCTTGACCACGATGCTTTACCGCGCCTTGTAGCCCGTTATTATTTATTAGGTTTCATCTATTCACCCGTTCACGTATGTGTGATGTTGTTTACTATTTTTTTGAGGTCACTGGTGTAACCCCGTTCGAACTCCTTTCAGAACGCCGCACGAACGCATGTTTTCTGTCTCAGTCATTCGAACGCGTTTACGAACGCTATACGAACGCGAACCTTCTGTTTGCTGTTCAAACGTGTTTACTAACGCTACTCGAATGCGCACGTATTTCCTTTGTTTTATCATGCATCAGGTATGGTCCCGTTCGAACGCATTCTCAAACACTATACGAACTTGAACCTTCTATTTATCGTTCGAACGCGTTTACGAACGCTACTCGAACTCGAATGCGTTTTATTTCATCAGGACTTGTCCCGTTCGAACGTGTTCTCAAACCCTATATGAACGTGAAACTTCTGTTTACCGTTCGATCTCGTTTTCAAAAGCTACACGAACGCGCATACATTGAATTGAGTCCTTTTCATCACATGTCATGCATAATTGTTTCTTAGGTGATTTCTCTTTTATCATGTAATCAATCATACTATTTGTATCCCTGCATTTATCTATTTGATGTGTTCATGAGATGGTATTCAAGCATGATTAAGCCGTTAGTATGTTACTTGGTTCTTAAGCATGATTTAGCCTATTTGGTTGTTCATTTTCAAGCATGATTAGTCATTTATTTTGCGTTTGGAAGTTGCATTATGTCTAGGTTGTTCTTTGTTTTCCGCATTATATGATCGAAGTATGTTCATGAGATTACCGTGTGTTATTGCATGTTCGCCGTTATTCCAATTTGCTTTCATGCGTGATTATTATTATCCATTGGCATGCCTATGATCGAATGTAATGTGCTTATGACATCGCATGCTAGCCGTATTTATCTTTATATATGCAAATTAAGACATAGGTTATATGCAAACTTAGATATAAGCCTTGTACTTATGATTATTATTTTCATGCATGTGAACCTAAAAGTAGAATACTCTTGGAAATATGTTGCTTAGGCTTGGTTAAATTATTGCACAAATCATTTCATTACAAGTGGCATAATTAAGGGACCATTCTGAACCCAACGGTTTGAGGTCTTCCCTTGTGAGGGGTGAGTGCGGCCTTAAATCTTTGTCCCGATTCACACCGGGTGGCGACTCCATTATTCTCCGATTTAGTCCCCCGCGGGCTACTCCGTACTCCCAACCGGGCCGTGAGCCCGGAACAACATGGGTCACCCAGTTTCTGTGTTCCCACATTGTCTCAAGTAACACTGATTAAACAATTAAAGATCTGTTGGTTGATGCTGATATTAAACTATTTATTTTAGCTAAAGAATGCAAAATGGCATTCTTGAGTGATTTATTCGAATGAGAGATCTGTAGTGATATCTTTTTTTTTGAAGAATTCATTCTAGAATGGCCCTAGAGTTTGTATTCTACTAAGATCACAGTTTGATAAACTAGCTTATATAGCCTATTGTAGACTCGTGTGAGCTTTCCGAAAATCTGTGTTCTCTGATTTTGATATTAGTCAGATTGTCTGGTTTTATCGAAGTATAGTGAATACTTATTTTTTAGTAGGGTCAGTGGGAGCGTACAAAATTCTTTCTAGTATTATATATCCTAAGTCTTCTTTTCTCTGTGAGAGCAGTGGGAGTAGTCTCTGATATATTTGATATAAATTTTTATATATGATATAAAACTAAGAGACTTGTGAGATACTCCCATTAGTCGCGTATTAGGTATGATCTAATAAAGGACACAGTAAGGACTATATGTATGACAGTTAGTGTAACTGTTTGACAGTTAACGTGTCTTTTATATATATAGTATTCATCTTTCGTAAAGGATGATTCCTTTGTCGAAAGAAAGATTGATTGGAATGTCTAGTCAATCTTATGCATCATAGGATGACGGTGAAATGAATACTGTATTATTTGCGACTAAAGATATCAATTTAATCGTAATTGTTACGAGTCATTTTGATATGCAGTAGACCATATGATGGTTCTAGAAACATGTTCTTTGTGATATTTGAGATATTAAGAACGATTTTCTTATTCATGGAGAATTTAGTCAGCAACCATAAGGTGTCAGATTAGTTTTGATCCTAATTATGACATTAGATGGTCTATGTCTTATAAAGTCAGAAAAGATGCAGTGGGAGTGTCACCGTTGATTCTACTAAACTAGTGGAATCAGTTGCAACTTATGAAGTATTGACTTATGAAGTTGCGTTGTGACCCTATAGATTAGAAGTTTTCATATTAGTGTAGTGCTTGCGGTTGTCTCATAGTATTTGGATTTGATTTCTAAATACATAGACAACTCAGTAGCTATAGCACAATACTGATATAGCGTCTAAGTCATATTGATGTAGAATTTGGATTCTACAAAATATGAATGATGCTGGCTAAGGAAAACGGTTGGGTTTGTTGGACAGACTCGATTTGTTAAAGCATGCTTACTTGTTGTTGCCTACCTCTTGAGTGCTGGTGAGCTCTTGAGGGCCATGAGTATGCGATACACATTAAGATGTGAATAGGATACCATGGATTGACACTAGAGCAAGTGGGAGAAATTGTTAGGGTTGGTGCTCAAAGTGCCAATCCGGATCGTATTTATGTCCGATTCATAAATACGAGTAGTTCTATTTTCCATAATATTACTAATTTAATGGTAACACCCTTGTCTTTTATACACTTATTCAATCTAATTACGATTAGATATTTGATTATGATTAGATCGAAACTGAATCTGGTTCAGTGATACATGTATATTAGAGAAAGACCCTATGATTTACAATATAGTGCGCAGTTACAACGTAGTTTGTAATTGACATTGGGAAGCGCACTATAAGATGTATATCCTTAAATAAAGTTCATGGTCAAGATTTACTAACACGGGTCGGTTAGTAAAATCCGCTGAGACCAGTACATGTCGTATATCGTGACTTGGTTCGATGATTTATTTCAGTGAACCATGAGTCTCGGGAGACTCGTATAGATATGTAGGTGTTTATTTGATAAGACATTGAACGACTCACGGAAAATTTCCTAATAGATGGTACACCAACGTCAATAGGAATCTTCCATTTTGAATCTTTTGGAATCTTTATCTATGTACGTAGATTGTTAGGACTTTCTCAATCTACGTATTATACCGAACGAATTTGACGTTTTCATCTATATCCCAGGTATAATACAGATAGGCTGTGACAGAGGGATTATACGTATGCAATGAACTCGGCTTGCATAGTTTAGCGAGATTATCCGTGTACATCATAATCCATGAGTGGGTGGATTATGGACACGAAATTGGATTTCGTGACCGATAAACCTAAACTTAGAGAGTCCCACAATATGAAGTGTACTCGTTGAGCACTTGGGCAACTCGATATGAATAATACGGATTATTCATAATACTTCACCAGATTAAATGAGTTAATTCATATCGTTTAATCAGTTAAACGATAACACATGCATTGAGGCATTTTTGGCCAATCGTAATTACTGTGTATTTGTATTTGATACATAATACGATTAGATATACATTAATCATTCGTCAAATGAGATTTTGACACATGCCATAAATATATGTATTTGTTATTTATTGTAAATAAAAATACATATATAATAATAATTACATTAATTAATTATTTAGATATTTAATTGTTAAATATTTGAATTATTAATTAATAAACTTTTTCCATAAATGTTATGGAATTTATCCAATTATTGTTTGTCAACATGGCATGAATTAAATTAGACTTTATGTGTGCAATTTTGATTGGATATCATAAAATTACCAAAATACCTTTCCTTTATGGTTAAAGTCGGTCATGAGGGTATAAAAGAAAAATTATTTCCATCCATCACCATGACAGACCAAGCTCTCCAAAAATGGGTTCCAACTTTGCTTGAAGAATCCATAATGAATCAAACGAAAATTCAAAGAAAAAGGCTAAGGAATTGGAGGATTAATGGTAATCTACCATAACCCTAAGCTTGGAAATTTAGTTTCTTGTTTCTTGAGTTGTTAAAAGGGTTCTAGGGTTCCTTTGATTTTGAATTTTTGGGGCTTTTGTTTGTGGATGATGGAGATGGAAGTGAAATGCATGTGTGAGGTAGTTTTGGATGCAATTAGTGTAATTAGTGTCCAATTTGATCAATTGTTGATGAGTTGCTATTCTAGAGTGTTATGACCACTCTTTTGGCACCTAGAATTGTTCTTGGGTTGTTCATATTTGGTGACTTTGGTTGGTGTCTTGATTAATTTGATTAATCTTGAAAATTTGGATTTAAAGCATGAAAATTGGTAATTTTCGATTTCCTAATCAGATCTGTTAAAAATGGAATTTTTGTGATGAATTTGATGTCATATGAATGTAATGGATGTGCTTTGGGAGTTGGAACAAGTGCCGGAAATTGTTTCCGAGTTGAAATAAGCGAAAATAGCAAAAAACGGCGTTACCAAGTGACTTTTGAGTCAACCGGGTGACGGCTGCCCAAACAGTGAATCCGTCACTGTTTGGGCAACCCATGTACTGCCCTAACACTATTGGGGCTGACTTGGACAGTCCCCATAAGTGTCGGGTGGTCGATTCTGTCAAAAACGCGTTTTGCGTCATTTTACGGTAAAACGGTTTTCGTAAAAGTTTCGCGACATTTCAACCTTATTTATGTTAATATTTGATATTGAATAAATAGGTTTAGGTGAAATTTGAATAAATTATTCACATTAGATATTGAATAATTTATTAGGTAATTTGAAAAAGTTTTAAATAACGATTTCGCCTGAACCGCGCTTTCGCTGCGCCCATCGCCGAAACCCCAACATTACACCGGTGCGGTGACATGGGAACGAGATAATCTGATTGGTTGAGAAGGTGGTGGAAGTAATGACTAAGGCTTGCAATGATGATTCAGTGACATGAACTGATGTTAGTTGTAATAGTGGTTTGAGGACTTGTATAAAGGGATAAAAGCCTCATTAAAAAGGGTTGACAACTTTTACATTTTCCAATACTTGTACTTTAAGAGTAAAAGCTTGTAAAGCGAATCAAGTGATAGAGAGAGAAAGTGAGTCGTGACTCGACCACATTGTAAACTTGATAGGTTATTTTGTGTAATTCGTGATTCTTTTATTAGGTGCCCAGGTCGGTCATCACCCGAGGCCAATAAATTACAATCTCATTTCTCCTTTGGACGCAGGTTGCTCCATCGAATCATGTAATTCTCTATCTCTGTGATTATCTGTTTGTTATCAAGTTTGTACAGTTCCTACTAATAAAAAAAATTCACCGTTAAGAAAAGTTTATTCGGGAAATAAATTTTTTATTTTATCATTGAAAAGAAAAATAACGGTCAACATAAATTATTGCAAATAATCAGACACAGGTTTTGACACGGTACTTGATCACTAAAAGTTCATTTTTCACGATTGTGCTGGATTTTTCACTTTGTTTTTATCGAGCAAAAAATTAGTGTATCGAGTGAGTCAAACCAGTTTAATAATAATGCTTAGAAGTCAGTGATTATCCACTTGCAAATGAGTTTGGTTTTAATCATGAATTCTGGATTTTACTTGGAATTTATTGATTATGCTCTGTGTTCATCTTGACAAGACACTGGCCTACCGCATGCATATTTGTCTTTTTCTTTGAAAAACATAAAAATTCTCATGTTCTATACTCCATTGATTGTATTTACTAAACTAAATTATAAAGCTCCAAAGCACTGTTTATATGATAGCTATTGCTCGAGTTCCACCGTTTAATTAAAAGTTGATAGTAAATCGCTTGGTGATTAATTGTAAATAATCAGAAATTTATTGAAAAAAAAAATCAAAATTCATCTTTTAAAATTTTCTAAAAATCACTAAAAAAGTATTTATTTATAATTAATTTTTTTTTAATAATCATAAAGTTGAGAGATGACTAAAGTCCTTATAGAATAAAAAGAAAATGAAGGAAAAAAGATGTGACTTTCTATAAATCGAGCCATATTGGAAAATAAGAAATCCAATATAAATTGTTGATTAATTGGTCGAAAATCAAGTTTAATTATTTAATTATTTATTATTATAAATTTTTTTTTTGGGGCAAAACTGAATGGGTAGTGATCAGTGTGAAATTGGTAATTTCTCAACACTGAAACTACACGACACAAGCGTCAGACTTCATCCTGGATTAGACCAAATATTCTCTCTTCATTTTGAATATGTTTTTTTTTTTGTTTTTTTTTTTTGTTTTTTTGGGATGGATCCCGCATTGTTACGAGTAAATAATTAATCATCAAATTAAAGGATAACATAGAGAGGCACAGACAACCAAGTGAGAAGAGCTTTAAGACGTTGAGTGACCACTTTGTTGTTTAGGCATATCAATGAAGATGAAACAGTTGATACTGCTAAGAATACATTTCAATACTGAAATATACTGCCTTTAATTTGGTGAGTAATCATTTTTGGTACATGAATGGATCCCACACTCTTCATTTTGTATTACAGCTTTGGCTCCTTCTGGCTGAAAAAACTCTCTGAAGCCATTGCAGCCATAATTAATCTGAAGATAATTTTTCAGATAAATAATCTTAAACTTGAGCAGAATCATGACTCATGCTCTTTCACCAACATCAAAAGAGAATGTTCATCATTCCTAAAGGAGACTATATTTTTCACTTTTGAATTATGATTACTCATTGTTTTTTTTTGGTCCCTCTGCTCTGGCTCCCATTATCAGGCCTGCCTTCTCTCTCTTCTTCAACTATGAAGCTCTTGGATAAAAATGAGAGCAAAGCAATCATTCTCATTCATGAAGAAGATACCATAGTGGCTTAAGCAATCATGCCATGCCCATTCCTACATTTCAGTAATAACCCCCAATTGTTTTAACTTTTCACCACAGGTAAGAAAAAGAAAAATCAATCCACGTCACTCTTCACACTACACTCATCAGATTGTTGCTTTGCTAGCATCAAAAAATCAAAAACAAAGATAAAAAGAAACTAAACAAGCTGTGTTCAAATTAAAACAACCTCAAGCTATAACTCGAATTCGATAGGAAGAATTGCATTTCTTGATCCCCTGCCTTGTCTAAAAGGGAAGAATGATCTTTGGACTCTGGAACTACATTCTTCATTAGTACTAACTTCTCTGTGATGCCCGTTTTGCTGAACAATAGTGCGAACAGTTATGTAAAGCTGCCGATCAGCTGCAGAATCTAGTGAGAAGGATCTCCTAATAGGCTGGATAGAGAACTGATCATCTTTCTCTCTAACATCAATGCATTCATCCCCCATTATTGAGACATGGTGGCTTTTCTTTTGTTTAAAAACATTCCCAAGCTTCTGCTCCAGCTTCTTTGGTGATTGATTTACAGGCTGTTCAGAAACTTCATTTGAATTGTCTCTTTGTTGTCTCGCATGGGAGAACAAAACTTCACCTTCTCCTCCCAATTCAATTACCACGAAATCCTCATCACCACCCATGAGGCTTTCACTGTATTGATGTGATCCTTGAGGTGATGATCTTGGTGCAATAACTTGATCAATGGGATACCGAGTTGTCCCTGAAATGCTTGTGCGGCAAAGAGGGCAATTTGCATTGCTTTGAAGCCATATGTCAATACAATCTAAGTGGAATCCATGGCTGCAGTTGGGAAGAACTCTTAGCATGTCTTGTTCTTGAAACTCATTCAAACAAACCACACAACCGTATATACTCATCTCTTCACCTTCTCTTTTGAACTGAAATGTTGGGATATCGCGAATTGTAGAATCATCTAGCCCGCGATTCCACATTGTTGGAGATAAGGCTATAAATGGTTCTTCCATTTGTCTTGCTCGCAGGACAGAAAACCGTCTCAGTAGACTAATGAAGTGCCAGTTACTGCAGCATTTGCTCACAAAAACATAGTAGCTAAGAAGCAAGAACGCGGTGGCCATGATACTTAGGACAGCAATGGCTAGTATAGGAAAAGCAGATTCTGAATTGGACAATGAAGCTCGATTTGTTACCATTTCCTGGCTTTTGATGGGTGCTAGAGCCTGATTTCTCAGGCTGTAGAAGTGCTTGTGATTTGATGCCATAAGTAAACGAACCCAAATGAAAAATATGAAAATTTTGGAGTAGATGCCAGATGATGTGAGGTTGACTTATGGATTCAGTGAATTGTTAAACAAAGAGACTCATACATCTGAATCAGATAAAGAATCTTTTTATGGAGACAAAATCAAATCATAAAAAGCTTGAGAAGCACATGTACTTCTATGCAGAGTGCATTGACATGAAGAACAGTGCCCTAAAGTGTTAATGAAGAGACTTTCATGTTAAGAAAGAAATATGAGATCCCTTTATTTATTTATTTTTATAAGTAGTGAAAGTGAACCCAACTAACTTTGATTTTATTGGAATGGAATGATCATTTGGTCACCTTGTGATGTTCACTGTAGGTCCCAAGATTTCCTGTTATGATACCCTGTTTGGAATTATGATCTAGTGCAGTCCGAAGATAAGTGGGACTCATGTGACACATACATTGGATAATTCTGATAGTTGATTCAGTGCTCAATCTAAATTAAACTTAGCATTGAATCCTAATCCTCTTTTTACACCCCTTTACAAATATAAAATGTGAGAAAAAAATGCAAAAGTTTTATTTAACATGTTTTTAATATATTGGTCTGGCAAAGGAAGCAATGTATGTGTTGATGACTGTTTTTCGTTCCAGGGATAATTCGGGAACACTCATTGAACGAATTTCCCTCAATAGTGAATTAGTTTGGTTTGTTAGGAACCACATACAAACTTGGCAAAAGATAGAATACACACAGATAAACAATGATTTAACGTGGTTTGGCGGAATGGATCCAACCTACGTCCACAGGCACAAGGGAAAAGAAAGCTTTTATTACTAGATAGGGTCTGACCGACCTCTTTTGTTTCTCTAGCTCGAGATTCTCTTCTCTCTATGATAAGTTTCAAGTGTTTGTGAATAAAATTGCTCAACCCTTACAATAAACTCTCAACCCCTTTATATACTAAGTCTAATTACACTGTTACGCTATCTTTGTGACGTCAGCCACCTTGTTAAGCCATTATTGCTTAGGCTCTCTTCCCCAATTACTCTACGGATTATAGCCCTGACACCCGACACAATTACGACCTGCCACCTGACACATCTACTCTAAGCCATTGAAATCTCTTTAAATCATGCCATTTTTGGTAGTTGTTACACGTTATGCCACAGCGCCAGCCTGTACTCTATCTACTCTTATGTGATAGCGTGTGTTAGTCAATAAGCTTGCAGCCTTGCTCCCTCCCATCAGTCGCTCGCCTGCTTTTATTCTCATCAATACTTGGGAAACCCATACTTCCGTTTAGGGCTTACGTCACCTAAACTTGAACTTAATATCATTACCCTGACCTAACTCCTCGGGTCAGCAGTTGAGATGATCGACTGTGAACTGAAATGACCGACCCACATCCTCGGGTCGGTTCTGAAACATTCACTGCCTTTATCTTTCCTGAACATCTTTTCACCTCGGTCGGGTATCCAGTGCAAACTAACTCTGGTCTTCCTGTTGGGTCGGACGCCTATGATATGCCTCTTGGGTGTGGGCCTCTTGTTCAGGAAGTGGAAATCCCTTCTATACCTTTCTTCTTACTTTGGCTTTTCTCGGGGTTAGGAAATCACCATCAACATTTGTCTCATAGTTCTCACTGTCAACGAGTTGGTGAGTTCATGCCAGGAACTATGATAAGATGGTGGTTTCTCTCGAGCTGATGTTCGGTCTTGATCAAGTCTGAAACCTTAAGTTTGCCCCACCTCACAACATGTCCCACCATCTGCAAGTATTAGTGTTCTTTGTAAACAAATCTGCGTTAGGTTCATGATTACGCCCAAAAAGTATTTGTGGTTATCGCAATATAGTTGGGGTGTCGATTCCTCAGAGAGATGGTTATGAAAGAACTGAATCACTTAGTACGAACGTTAGCAATAACTTAATTAAAGAAAATGATTGAATTGGCAGTTTAGATTAAATATTTTGAAAAACACGTAGGAATTATCAATAGAGAAAAGCAACAAAGCGTCGAGAATCTCTCTTGTATCAGGTCCCTATATTTAGTAGTTGATTCATTTTATTACTCAATTGAGGGTTTCACTTCCCAAACCAACAATCAGAAGATATTTCAAATTAAAACACATTAAATTTGTAAGGTAATCGATGAATTACTTTCTCTATGTTAACAACACACTATGTTATCGTTATGACCTATCTAATGTTGACAATATACCCACATGCAATACTGCAGCAGAAGATTAACTCATGAAACAACAATACTAGTTACAACTGGGTTCCCCAAACACACATAGAAAAAACATTACTATTCTTATATGAGAATTAGTAAAACACAATCTCTGGATTATAATCAAAAGATAATAAAGAACAACAAGATACCAATTGTATTAAACAATAAAGATCGTTCAAGAATCAACAACATGAATATAAGAGTTAAATACAAGAGTTCATCCCTAGCTTTGCCTATGAGATTAGTTCTCCATAGAAAAGAAAGACATAGTCTGAAGGGGTCGGAGAGACATCCTGTCTGGTCTGAAGCTTCCTCGTTCTTATCTCTTAAATATGTGATTTTTTCTATTTTTATGTATTTCTTCTCATTTTTAGGGTTTTGGATAAGCTTGGGTATATATAGGGAAGTCCCGGAGTCATTGTACTTGTAAAACAAGATTAAACTAAGTTTATGGGCATCTGTCGGGGCGTCGCGGCATCGAAAAGTGGTGTCGCGGTTGTTGGGTTTCGTCGGTCTAACCGGGATCGTTTTAAGCAAGAAACATACATGTGAATACAACAAGGAAGTTGCAGAATACTTACATTGAGCAGTTGAGGCGATGCGATGAAGAACAAAAACTTTTTAAGCCCTTTGAGACTCCTCCAAGGCTCTCGGTACTCACTGGTTTTGCTCCTCCATTTTCGGTCCAAGCTCTAAGCTTTTGGGTGGTTATTCCAAGCTCACAAGTGCGGTTCCCTATCACCTTCGCAAGACTTTAAAGCGTGCTACCACTCGGTAATTTTTGCCGCAAAAATCACCTAACTTCTCCTTCAATCTCACGGTGAAACCAGAAAAAGAAGGAAGAAAAAACCGCCTCTTTAAATTTTTGCCGCAAGACTTTAAAGCGTGCTACCACTCGGTAATATTTGTGAGAGATGAGAGAAAAGAGAGAAGAATGTGTTAGGTTGTTACCAAAATTGTATTAGTTTATTGTTTTCAAAAAAAAAATAAACATATACCATTTTTCCTTTTCCAAAAAGTCAAAGCATTAAAGCTTTGCCAACAACCACCATCAATCACAATGACAAGTTGTCACATCACTCAAAGTGACTAGACATCACATCAATCGATTGACTAGTGATTTGAGGCTTGATGTGACTTATGGGCCGCACTTAAATTCGCAATGCGAGTGCGACTGCAAACACTCCCGGGCTCGGGTTCGCTAATTCCAAATTAACGAATTTTCCGTTGCGACGTAATTAAATAATTATGCCTAGCAAAATCATTATTCACGTCGCTAACAAATTAATTCTAAATTAACTCGTTCGCCCGAATTAAAATCTAATTTCAATTCCGCGTCGAAATCCAATTTCGTATAATATATCGAATATATTAATTTATCGATTAATTCCAAATTAATCGTTTTCTCTCTTTAATTAATATTTTATCCCAGATAAAATATCTCCGTAATTAATCCCATATTAATTTTCTCTCTCATCTAATTAATCCCAGATTAATAAAGTGCGAGTCATACGTCATCGGTGAATCTTCGGGAAGCGACCCATGAGATCCCCAGATATGTTGGCAGTAAATCCGGTCGTCGGACTATCCGAACACGTACGTACCTAGTACTACGTTTGTACCAATTTACAAGACAAGGTTGGCTTCTAGCAAAGCGCCATGCCTACCCAATTCTCCAGAAATATCCTTACAGGAATATGTGATCTATATCAGGCGTAGTATACGTAGTCTACGTAGTATTGCGTATCTCAAGGCCTGGGGCTGGAAATGTGTCTGCCTCGTACGAAGCACATATCGGATCTCTGGTAACTAGTCTCTATAATCGGATAAACATGACCTAGTCAAAATATCTCCACTATGACTGGAGTGATACTTCCATCTCGACATCACACCCAATACACTACGATTCTCAATATACCCAGAAGAGGCGTACACAGAACCTGTTAAAGCCCTGGACGACCAAAACCAAAGTACATTGATTGTCGCAAGTATTAGCGGTGCAAGTCTCAGGTTAAGACCAAATACATCTACCCTGATTCGGACTTCCATAGACACATAGTCATACTACCAATGGAATTCCGAGGGGTCTATCCAGAACGAAGCTGTTTTCTGTACCATCGGTAAAACACAACCTCCTACTACACTTGCATGAGTATCTTATACCCAAATATATGAGAACTATACTGTTATGTCCTCACAACGCGCACAATGTAATACTAGTCTTTTCCGCATTATCGATGTCCAATCTCGGTAATACTCTGACTAAGGATATTTAATGATTAAACCTTTATGGATTGATACTGTCTCATATCATCTCAATCCAGGAACTAATCATATGGACATTTCATCATTTATACATCTTGGTGATCTAATCACAAATGATAAAAGAGCAATTTCCTTTGTCACATAGTTAATTTGTACAACAACACCATGATCTGTACAAATAGTGACGCTATGGGTCATAAATGTCCAAAAATCTCCCACTTGGCCTACAGCCAGTCACTCGAGTGTCTTGCACCCGAACTATGTACGGTTCTATTAAATTACTGAGAAAAGACTTTCGTCAACGGATTTGCATGATTATCATCTGATGCGATTTATACGATCATCACATCGCCACGATGTATGATCCGAACAAATCAGATGAATATTGAAGTATATATCTGGATCGTTGATGAGATCATTAATTCTTTAGCCTGCGCTGTAGCCTAGCTCAACTACTAACAGAAGTAATTCTAATCTAATTAGATTATTATCAATCCAGAAGGCTTCTATTGCTGCCTTAGTTGCAGCAATAACCCGCTTTTGTTGTTTATTCGGTAACAGTATCTTGCTTGGAAGATTTCCAGCTCAGTGTTCCGTTATTCAAACTTTATAGTACCGTTATCATGACTTATAGTCGTTTATATCGGTTGGGAAACTTGCAGCAGTGATCCCAGTCACTACAAGTTCTCATTCTCCATAGTATAAGACAGCATCCTTAGTTCCTCTAAGATACTAAAGGATGTTCTTAACATCAATCCAATGACTATCACTTGGATCGGTCCCGATTGTGAATCCATATGCTCAAAGTATATGAGACACCAGGTCACGTACATTTTTCAATGTACGAGTTCTCGGAGAGTGCCAACAACTTTAAATCTATCTCAGTATATCTTTATTCCTAGAATAAAGGTTGTTTCTCCCAAGAATTCTACAGAGAATTTTCATGAAAGCCAAGCTTTCACCGATTGTATTATGGGAATATCATTTCCAAGAAATGATATGTCATCATTTATTTAGGACAGTCACTGTCAGTGCACTCACATTAACCTCCTTATATACACAAGAATCATTTTCGTTTTGAATTAAATCATATACCATTATGATTACATCAAAACGATAATTCCAAGAACGCAATGCTTGCTTCAATCCATCCATGGATCGAGTTAACTTGCAAACCTTGTTTGCTCGTTTTGGTACGACAAAACCGTCAGGATGTTATAAACATCCTCCAAAAGGTTTCCGTTAAGGAAAGCGATTTTGGCATTCAGCTGCCATATTTCATAAATGAAACATGCAGCATCAGCAAGCATTATCCAAATGGATTTAACCATGGCAACGGTTAAAAGGTTTCGTCTTAATCGACACAATGTTGATAACGATACCTTTTCGCTACAGGCCTAGCTTTATACGTTGGTATGTTGCCTTCCATGTATGTCTTCCTTGAAGACTTATATAGTACCAATAGGCACAATGCCTTTTGGTACAACAACTAGTGTCCAAACATAGTTGGTATACATGGGATCCATTTCGGACTTTATGGCACTTTGCCATAATAGGGAGTCGATACCTTGTATCACTTCCTCATACGTAGTCAGTTCGTATTCCTCAATAAGATTAACATCTTTATGAGGTGAGATCAGAAACCAATACCCCAGGTTATTTTCTGACTCTCTCCGACTTACGTGGTTTTTGTGTATTCGAAGATTATTGGTATAGTTTCATCCTTGATGAAATATTTGTGTTCCATTAAAGAATCGGTGTCTGGAATAGTATTACTCTGATTTTCATCGAGTTTTACTTTCCTCCCACTTACCACTGCATATAGGTATTCCTCTTAGGAAAACCGCATGGTGAGCAACAATTACATTATTCTCTAGTGAGTTGTATAAGTACTATACTTTTGGTTTCCCTAGGATAACCTGCAACTTAGGAATTTATCCGATTTGGGTTCTAGTTTGATATCATCCAAACTTATGCCTAGCATTCCCAAATCTACAAGAATGAGAAAACCCGGTTTCTTTCCTGTTCATATCTAATATGAAATCTGTCAAACAGATTTTTATGGAACCTTATTCTAAATAAGTTTTGCATTGTTAATGCATATCCGTTGAAGGAAATGGTAGCTCAGAGCGACTCATGATTAACCTTATCATGTCCAACAAAATTCGGTTTCTCCGTTCAGACACACCGTCAAACTGACGTGTTTCGGGAGGAGTCCTCATTGAAAGAATACTGTACTCTTTCAAGTATTGAGAAACTTATTGCTTAAGTATTTTCATCATGATCTAACCATGACGATTTAATACTTTAGCCGATCTGTTTGTTTACTTCGTGTCGAAACTCTAAAAGTTTCTGATTTGTGTTTCAAAGAAACATATAACCATAACGCGATGCCACATCCGTAAAGGTCACGAAATATTCATATCCACATCTAGCCTAGCTAGATATGGGCCCACTTACGTCACTATGAACCAGGGCTAACAGATCGGTGGCATTTACACTTTTACCAAGTAAATAGTATTTTAGGCACTTTGCCCAATAAACTAGATTCATAGACTTTATTTGATTGGAATCAAATTAGTCATAGTACCCACTCTTCAAAAGTGTGGATATACGAGTCTTGTTTAATTGTGTCCCAGACAACAATGCCACATTTAAGTTTTAACTGATCAAACCAGTTTGAGCTATTTGTTTGTCATGTTATATGTTTGAGATTTATTTATATTCAAAATATAAATTATGTTATTCACATCTAATGTGTTTATCTCAATATCATCTTTATATAATAAAACACTTTAGTGTTCTAGAATATAAGGGTATACCCGCAACGGGTTAAACCCTAATATAGAGATAATGTTTCTAGTCAAACTAGTTACATTATAACAGGTTCCTAATTTAAGTACACACCCGAAGGAAGTTCCTAAACTTAGGTTTCTACGGTTAAAACAGCGACTTTCGTCCCGTTTTCATTTCGTAGATCAATCTCAACTGAAGTCAGTATCCTGCTTTTCAGCAGATTCTGCACACCAGTACATATTTATGTACCACATCCAGTATCTAAAATCCAATCTTAATACTAGCAGTGAACATATTTTATGACAAACATATTTGAAGTCGGAGCCTTGCTTGTCTTCAATTCCTTCATGTCTGCCTTGTCCATACGGCAGTCACGCTTCTGTGTCCCTATTTGCCATAGTTTAGGCAGACATTTTTGGGATATGTCATTTATCTTCCCAGAAGATTATAATGATTTTGCCTTTGCCCTTTTCCACACCCCGAAGCCTTTGGCCAAGCCTTGGCCTTCTAGAATATCGAAGTAAGGTGCGCCTTGCGCTACTTGCCCTATTGCAAACTTCGGCTTTGTCTCCTTGAGAATAGCCATTAACTCTCCAAGAGTTTAGTATTGCAATTTGTACTTCTAAGATCTAAGAATAGATCTATGAAGATCCTTCAATTTCATTATCATACTTTAAGGATCTAATCCTTAGTTCTGATTAAGAAATTAAGGAGTCTATTTGGCAAGCATAATGGATTAAGCACTAAAGTTATCATCACATGAATATTCCAAATATCATGTTCTACTATTTACTTAACTCCGGGCTTAGGCCTAATATGTTATTTTATCAAGTAATTTATTAGTTTCCAGGACCATCCTGAAATTATTCCCAATTTGAAAATTAAAGTCGTTTAAATACATTTTCACCCATGATTATGTTTTAAACACTAATCTTTCAATTATCTTGATTCTAATAGTCCAACTATTTAATCAACGATTTAGGTACTATTTATTATAATGATTACTATAGTCCAACTATATAATCAACTATAATTCAATAGGTTAAATTCAATTATATTGATTACTATAATCCAATTATAAAATCAACTATTAATTGAAATTAGTTTGAATACAGTCCAACTGTTTAATTAAAATAACAATTAATTATTAGTCCAACTAATATATTAATTTAATGACGAATAATTTGTAATGAGCACATATGGCAAGTAACTAAACGAATATTGCAAATTTAATACTTGCCTCCCATTATTTTTCGGTGAGCCTCTAACCCTCTGTGGAGTACTCGGGAAATCTTGTTTCCTAGTGGGCTAGGATCCCGTTAAATAGCACACAATCTTGACTTTGGCCAACAAATTGTATGATAATTAACTAGGTAGATCTCTAAGATCAATTGGATCTCATCCAATTCCTAGATCCAGTAGGTGGACGTCTAAGTCCGAAACATATATCATATATATGCCAATATATCCAATATATTGCCTAACATGTTTCCTCTGAATCGACTAAGCCTTGGCTTTGGCACAACAAACTTAGTGATCCCAGTTAAGCGGAACCCATTGACCTTGGAAAGCTTCGTAATCAATGTCGATGGACAAGAAGTGATCTTGACTTTGGCCAAAAATCACAACTTGGACAAGACACCAATATAGAACAAAGCTCTCATGATTCAAACACATCCTCGACGGAAAAAGGCCTTGACTTTGGCCAACAAACCAATGCCAGTCTTGGATCTTGAGTAAAAATCACTCAATGGAAGGAAAAACGCTTAATATTTCGTGAGGGTTTTTCGCGTGCAATTGGCAACAAATTAATTATCTTTGTTAATGTCTCATCATCATACACCCTTAAACATGCATTCTAAACACATAATAAGGCGCATATAAATAAAATAATAATGATATGCGGATGGATACTTAACACATTGTTCCTAGAACAAATCTCTCAATTTCCTCTCTCCCGCTAGCACAAGTATTACTTCTACTCGTTACATAACACTTCTAAAGAAACCTCATTTACATTGAGGGGAATAGGTGAGAAGAGAAATACAAAGAGTAAGGAGGTAATAGGCTGGACACGCAGGTCCAATTAATAAATTATAATTTATTACAATAATTTCCAAAATTGCCCCACCCATCTAATATCCATCCGATATACATTATTCATGTATCGCAACCATGTATTCACACAAGCATGTTATCAATCAATCTAATCCAATTAATTAATCTGATATTAATGACCATCCAATGTTCAAACAACGATTTGATTTTGCGCGAGTCCAACTCTTTTGCGAATAAGTACTCAAAGTACGAATTCTTGAATTAAATTAAAATACAACATTAAATCCAATTTAATTTGTATTTAATACTAATTCATTTATTTAATTCCAAATTAAATATTACACTTTATTAACGAACCTTTATGACTTAGATTCTAAATCTAACCGTTACGGGTCTCAAAGCCCGATTAACATCCAATGTTAATTTAATTTAAAGTCCAATGGGCTTTTAATTAATTTCTAAGGCATGGACTTTTGGTCAATATGGGTCAAACCCAATACCAAAGCCCATTTAAGGAATCACCCTTATTTGCCAAGAAACCAATTTAGGGCCATTAGGCCTAATTAAATATTAAAGGTCCATTAAGTCATAATTGGACTTTATGGAAATGGTTTTGGGCCCAATTGGATCCAACCAATTTAGCCTAAACCCATCTTGGTACAAACAAGCCCATTAAAGCCCAATTACAACTTTTCAAGCCCAAATCGAATTTAAGATCAACATAATTAAATTCCAAAATTCCAATTTCATAATTTAATTATTCAAAGTGTATTGCCATAATTAATAACCCAAATCAATATTTCCAAAACATCAATTAGCCTAATTAATTATGCTCATTATCAAAAATTAATGTCCAACACAATTGATCAAAAATCAAACCCAATTCATGCTTCTCTAGTCTCGGCATTTAGGGTATTTTTATGTCCAATTTTAAATCCAATCCAATTGAATCTTAAATCAACATTACCCAATTGTTTCAAGTCATCCAATGATCAAACAAACAAAAAATACCAAGACATTTAGGGCAATAATGTATTCGGCCAAGCCTCACATTTTGGGGAAAATTGTTCCAAATCAATTTTCATGAAATTGATCACATCCAACTTCAATTAAACATCATTTAAGCATACTCAATCAAGTAATTTTATCAAATCATGCTCAAAATCAATTTACCCAATTTTAACCCTAAATTCAAGTTTCATGCTCAACTTCGCTCTGATACCATTGTTGGGTTTCGTCGGTCTAACCGGGATCGTTTTAAGCAAGAAACATACATGTGAATACAACAAGGAAGTTGCGGAATACTTACATTGAGCGGTTGAGGCAATGAAGAACAAAAACTTTTTAAGCCCTTTGAGACTCCTCCAAGGCTCTCGGCACTCACTGGTTTTGCTCCTCCATTTTCGGTCCAAGCTCCAAGCTTTTGGGTGGTTATTCCAAGCTCACAAGTGCGGTTCCCTATCACCTTCGCAAGACTCTAAAGCGTGCTAGCACTCGATATTTTTTACGGCAAAAATCACCTAGCTTCTCCTTCAATCTCACGGTGAAACTAGAAAAAGAAGGAAGAAAAAACTGCCCCTTGGGCGTGTGAGAGAGGAGAGAAAAGAGAGAAGAATGTGTTAGGTTGTTACCAAAATTGTATTAGTTTATTGTTTTCAAAAACAAATATACATATACCATTTTTCCTTTTCCAAAAAGTCAAAGCATTATAGCTTTCCCAACAACCACCATCAATCACAATGACAAGTTGTCACATCACTCAAAGAGACTAGACATCACATCAATCGATTGACTAGTGATTTGACGCTTGATGTGACTTATGGGCCGCACTTAAATTCGTAATGCGAGTGCGACCGCAAACACTCCCGGGCTCGGGTTCGCTAATTCCAAATTAACAAATTTTCGTTGCGACGTAATTAAATAATTATGCCTAGCAAAATTATTATTCACGTCGCTAACGAATTAATTCTAAATTAACTTGTTCGCCCGAATTAAAATCTAATTTCAATTCCGCGTCGAAATCCAATTTCGTATAATATATCAAATATATTAATTTATCGATTAATTCCAAATTAATCGTTTTCTCTCTTTAATTAATATTTTATCCCAGATAAAATATCTCCGTAATTAATCCCATATTAATTTTCTCTCTTATCTAATTAATCTCAGATTAATAAAGTGCGATTCATACGTCATCGGTGAATCTTCGGGAAGCGACCCATGAGATCCCCGGATATGTTGGCAGTAAATCTGGTCGTCGGACTATCCGAACACGTACGTACCTAGTACTACGTTTGTACCGATTTACAATACAAGGTTGGCTTCTAGCAAAGCGCCATGCCTACCCAATTCTCCAGAAATATCCTTACAGGAATATGTGATCTATATCAAGCGTAGTATACGTAGTATTGCGTATCTCGATCCAGTATCATATGTCACGTGCAAGGCCTGGGGCTGGAAATGTGTCTGCCTCGTACGAAGCACATATCGGATCTCTGGTAACTAGCCTCTATAATCGAATAAACATGACCTAGTCATAATATCCCGATAGCTGCAGCATTTAAGAGAACAAGTTTCGTATCCTACGTGATCATCATCTCCACTATGACTGGAGTGATACTTCCATCTCGACATCACACCCAATACACTACGATTCTCAATATACCCAGAAGAGGCGTACACAGAACCTGTTAAAGCCCTGGATGACCAAAACCAAAGTACATTGATTGTCTCAAGTATTAGCGGTGCAAGTCTCAGGTTAAGACCAAATACATCTACCCTGATTCGAACTTCCATAGACACATAGTCATACTACCAATGGAATTCCGAGGGGTCTATCCAGAGCGAAGCTGTTTTCCGTACCATCGGTAAAACACAACCTCCTACTACACTTGCATGAGTATCCTATACCAAATATATGAGAACTATACTGTTATGCCCTCACAACGCGCACAAGTGTAATACTAGTCTTTTCCGCATTATCGATGTCCAATCTCGATAATACTCTGACTAGGATATTTAATGATTAAACCTTTATGGATTGATACTGTCTCATATCATCTCAATCCAGGAACTAGTCATATGGACATTTCATCATTTATACATCTTGGTGATCTAATCACAAATGATAAAAGAGCAATTTCCTTTGTCACATAGTTAATTTGTACAACAACACCATGATCTGTACAAATAGTGACGCTATGGGTCATAACTGTCCAACAGCGGTGCCCAACTCTCGGGAAAATAATATGGAGTAGAGCTGAAGCGGCGTTGCGGCGCCAGAAGATTTTTCTGGTGACATATTTTCTGTCTTTCTCCTCTTCTCGCGTGTTTCCGATGCGTCCGCAAGGTCCTAAAACACGTATAATTGATCCAAGATCATGTTCCATTGATTCCTAATAATAAAACATAAAATAAATTATAAATAAGATTAAATACTTGATAATAAAGCCGAATTAGTGATGTTCAAAGTACATTTTCATGAACCTATCACAACCCCCAACTAGCTTATTGCTAGTCCCTAGCAATTGAAGCGCAAAAAGAAAATGTAAACTAAACTAAATTAAATTAAAAATAAATAAATAAAACTTTCTAATCCACTTTCGTAGGGATCACGATTGCATTTAGCGTATGAAATAAGCCTTTAAACCCCTAGGTGGCCCTAGTGGACGAGTTATAGTCTCGTGAGGGCTTGCAGCGACGACACCCACAAATGTCATTCAAAACATATGCAATAATTCAAAAATAATAAAGTGAAATAATCCTAATAGTTACATATATTATTGTCCTCAAAGAATGCCTAGCAATGAAATCAAAGAACATTCAAAGTACTCAATGCAACTCAAATCCAAGTCCGTGAATAAATCATCTATGCCAGACTCACAGTGTGTGTGTAAAGGTTCATTCACAGCTCGACTCCTAAGTAGGCTAACTCAATGATTTCGTTTAAAATTAGAATCTGATGGGTCAAACCAACCTAGATATCTAAAATGTGCTCTATAAATGCCTTTCTTTGCTCAGTATGCTATGATTTTTTTTCTTTTTCCTCTTTCAAAACCTTTTTTTTCAACACACCTACCCTTTAAGGTAGCATTTCTCCTCATGGTAGTCCTAACACCCTCCCATGGGTAGCTTCACACTATCGGTTATAGGTGGTTTAATTTCTTCTTCTTCTTTTTCTTTTTCTTTTTTTCTTTCTGTCTTTATTTTTAACCATTCCATACATCATAACACAAGCAAATCAAGATAGACATCTAAGAAAACGGTCATTCATCGACATGTAAATTTCTTCAACTAGTCACTTTGCCAACTACCTAGGTTCTTACTGCTAAAAACCTATAGTTAAGTGCTTACGAGTCTAACCTAGATCAACTACTCAAGCCATCAGATAAAAGTTTATTAAAGAACTTATCGTTTCTAAGATTTCATCCTAAAGCAAACAATACTCATCATTAGACCTATGCTTTACTATTAAGGACTAAAAACTAATTAATATTTTTTTTTGTTTTTTAATAAAAACAACAACATGAATAACACATGCACAACCTGGTAAAACGTATGATAGTATCACCCCCAACCTAAACCAAACATTGTCCCCAATGTTAATAACAGTAAAGACGATAGAAAAGGAAGGAGTTCACTGACTAGAGAGATCGTGAACCTGGATGAGATATTATGTCATCCTGCAAAAGAATCAGGAAACAAAATAAAACAAAAGGAAGAAAAGAAAAAAATAAATAAACGAAAAATATATATACAAACAATAGGGAGATGGAGATCAATCCACATAAGTTGGGTTAGCAAGAGGGGCATCCTCTACTGCAGGGATCTTTTTTATCAAATAATGGTTTTAATATCTGTCCATTAACTTTGAATATTCTACCGCCCATGGGGTCTTCCACTTCGACAACTCCATGTGGAAAACTTGCTTCACAATAAAAGGTCTGGTCCATCTGGATCGTAACTTGCCTAGGTGAAGATGGAGTCGTGAGTCATGAAGATGGACCTTTTGGTTTAGCTCAAAATTCTTCCTCAATATCTTCCAGTCATGGGCAGCTTTCATCTTTTCTTTGTAGATGCGGGAGTTTTCATAAGCATTATTTCTCAATTCTTCAAGTTCAGTCAGTTAGTGCTTTCGTTGTGTGCTTGCAGGCTCTATGTTCTAAATCAACAGGTAAATAACACGCCTTTTCAAAAACAGGTCTATAAGAAGACATCCCAAGTAGGGATTTGTAAGTTGTGCGGTATGCCCAAAGTGCATCTAGAAGTCGTAAAGACCAATCATCGTGGTCGGGATTTATCATTTTCTCCAGTATTTGTTTTATCACCCTATTTTCTAGCTCTGCCTATCCATTTGTCTGTGGGTGATAAGCAGTAGAAATCTTATGTACTACACCGTACCTGCGCATCAAAGCCTCAAATGATCGATTATAAAAATGTATCTCTTGGTCACTAATAATGACATATGGGGTACCAAAGCGTGACAATACATGTTCCTTTAAGAATTTAACCACAGTGGTATTGACATTAGCTCCGTACACCACTACTACAACCCATTTAGACACATAATCTACTACAAGAAGAATATAAAGGTATCCAAAAGAAGACGGAAAATGTCCCATAAAATCAATACCCCAACAATCAAATTTTTCAATGACAAGAATAGAGTTAAGAGGCAGCATATGACGACGAGATATGGCACCTAATTTTTAACAAACCCATTAGTATATTTAAATAGAGTGGGCTAGTAAAAACCATACTATAAGATCTTTGCAGCAGTTTTCTTTAATGAAAAATGGCCTCCACAAGAATGGGAATGACATAATGTAAGTACATTTAAAACCTTATCCTCAGGAATACAACGTCGTAATATTTGGTCAGGGCAGTATTTAAAAAAATATGGGTCATCCCAATAAAAATTACGTACCTCGACTAGGAATTTACGTTTATCTTGTGCATTCCAAATGGATGGAAACTCACCAGAAACTAAGTAATTGACAATATGTGCATACCATGGTACTTGTGTGATAGAAAAAAGGTGTTCATCAAGGAAATCATCACGAATAGGTAGGCCATCGACAGAGTCGTTAAACTCTAAATGAGATAAGTGTTCTGCTACCACATTTTCAACACCTTTTTTATCCTTTGTGGTTAGATCAAATTCCTGTAATAGTAAAATCCACCTAATCAATCTTGCCTTAGTGTCCTGCTTCGAAATGAGGTACTTAAGAGCTGTATGATCAGTAAAAATAGTGATAGGTGAGCTAATAAGGTATGCACAAAATCTATCTAAGGAAAAAACTACAGCTAGCAGTTCTTTTTCAGTTGTGGAATAGTTCATTTGAGCATTATTCAAAGTCCTGCTAGCATAATAGACAACAAAAGGCTTCCCTTCGCTCCTTTGTCCTAAAACTACTCCAACGACATAGTCACTAGCATCACACATAATCTCAAATGGCAGATTCCAATAAGGTGGTTGCATAATTGGGGTAGAAGTGAGTTTAGTAACTAATATTTTGAAAGCATTATCACAGTCCTGTGTCCATTCAAACGAAGAATCTTTAACAATAAGGTTACATAATGGTCTAGATATATAAGAAAAATTCTGTATAAACCTCTTATAGAAACCAGCATGCCCAAAAACAAATCGAACAACTTTCACAGTCTTAGGTATTGGTAGCTTGGATATTAACTCAATTTTTGATTTATCTACTTCAATACCCTTGGAAGAAACAATATGACCCAAAATAATACTTGAAGAGACCATGAAGTGATATTTTTCCCAATTTAAAACAATACATTTTTCTTGACATCGAGCTAACACTGCTTTTAGATTAAGTAAACATGCATCAAAAGAATTACCAAAGACAGTCAAATCATCCATAAACACTTCCATGTATTTCTCAATCATATCACTAAAAATACTCAACATGCATCTTTGAAATGTAGCAGGTATATTACATAAACCAAATGGCATGCGACGGAAAGCATAAGTACCAAACAAACATGTGAATGTGGTTTTATCTTGATCCTCTAAAGATATTTCAATTTGATAGTATCCAGAATAACCATCTAAAAAGTAATATAATGGGTAACCTGCTACTCTCTCTCAAGAATTTGGTCAATAAAATGAAGTGAGAAATGGTCTTTCGGGTGGTGGCATTTATCTTCCTATAATCTATACATGTGCGCCATCATGTGACTACCTTAGTGGGAACAAGTTATCCTACCTCATTCTGCACAACAATAACATCTGACTTCTTAGGGACAACTTGCGTAGGACTAACCTATTTACTATCAGTAATTGGGTATATATACCTGCATCAAACAATTTTATCACTTCATTTCTCACGAATTCTTTCATAGTATAATTAAGTCTACATTGAGGGTCCTTGTGAGGGATAACTCTCTCTTCTAGGTGAATCTTATGGGACCAAATCAATCGGCTAATACCTTTAATATCTCATATGGTCCAACCTATTATAAATTTATGCTCACTCAATATGCCAAGTAATTTTTCACTTTGTGAAGCACTTAGTGCATATGAAATAATAACATGAAAGGTATCACCTGGTCCGAGAAACGCATGCTGAAGACCTTATGGTAATGGCTTTAGTTCAACCTTTGGCGTTTTAGTTGTGGAAGGCTTCAGTTTCTCGCTGTCTCCTGGTAGAGCCTCAAACTGTGGCTGCCACACTCTTCTTCCATGATTCTGCAAAATAGAAAAACCAGTAGAGATATCATGAATTACAGTGGATTCAAGAGTATCTAAGAAGAAGGTGTTCATGAGGGTTAGAGTCATGTTGAATGGAGGCTATTTCTGGCACGATTATGTCTATCAGGTACGTGTGATGACACTCGTCATTATCTTGTGGTTATTTCCCAATGTGAAAAATATTCACTTCTAATGTCATGTTCCCAAATGATAACTTCATGAGACCATTCTTGTAATTAATAAGAACATTAGCTGTAGCTAGAAAAGGTCTACCTAAGATGAGAGGAATTTTTGACTCAGTCTTAACCACAAATTGAGTATCTAAAATCAGAAAATCAACGGGATAATAGAATTTATTGATTTGAAGTAAAACATCCTCAACTACTCCCCGCGGTGTTCTGATCGAGCGATCAGCTAACTGTAAAACCACAGATGTAGGTTTAATCTCTCTAAGTCCTAGTTGCATATAGATAGAATATGGCATAAGATTAACACTAGCACCTAAATGACAAGCAATAGTAAGGCATCTCGGATCTTTGTATTTTGGTGGGGCCCTATGGTCAATTAATGCACTTGCTTGCTCTGTCAGGAATGCAGTCTTCTTCACATGATGCTTTCTCTTCATGGTGCATAGATCTTTCAAAACATTGGCATATATGGGAACCTGTTTGATCACATGTAACAAATGAAGGTTAATATTTACTTGTTTTAAATGTTCTAGGATCTAATCAGTAGGGTCTATAGCTCTCGCAGTAGGCCTAAGAGCTTGAGGGAAAGGTACTCGAACTGGCTCTGCACCACTTATTCTTCGTGAAGAATATCTACATTACTACATATGGTGTCACCTTTAGTGTTGGAAGTGACCTGCACATTTATTTCTTTACAACTTCGAGTGGTTATGACATTAAGATCCTTTA